>FMBT01000120.1:0-54585 GCA_900095095.1 Fragilariopsis cylindrus CCMP1102
AAGGTGGGGCCCAAGTAAACGCAAATACGGCCAATACCCATCGTTGAATGACGCGATCTTCTAAATATTCGTAATAGGTAGGGTCTCGAGAAAGCCAATTAGTCGCTAAATATTGTGGAGAATCGATATCGCTCTCGAACCTTGCTGCATCACGTTCATTCACAATCTCTCGACTGATCAAAAGATCTAGTACTTCGGTGAAAACAATTTCTACGGCTGCGTTTGTCGTCGGTCTGGGGGAAGGAGCTGTGTCGTTGTGGGAGGAGGTGATGTCAAAGAGAACGATATCGAAAGATACAGATAATAATTGGTATAATCATAAAAATACAGGTTTTGATTCAAGAGTGAAGAGTTCAAAGAGGAAAGATATTCAGAAGAAGTGAGATTTTTAGTGGTAGTGATGGTAGTGGTAAAATAATACTTTCAGGAGAAATGAGGACTCCTAAGATTGACTTAAGAAGATATATCACTCACCATTATCGATTGGACTGTCAGTTGGGGAAGGAGGAGGTTGTGTTGGATTCCTGATATCGATTGAGTCGTCTTCTTCAGTGATAGGTGAATCATCCATATCGATCCCAGCATCAAGATCTGGCCAAATATCAAGGATATTGTCATCGTTTTCTTTATCATTGCTCCCACCACCCTCGATAGAAGAATTAATAGATGACGTCGGACTGTTGTTGTTATCGTAATCGCCGCCACGCATACCTTTAAGTGCTACCCCTAGGGCGATAATTGACGCAAATAATACTAGAGCTAGTACACCAGCGATAATATACACACGCCTCGTTGGAACAGAAGATGACACATCCTTGCCACTATTAGACCTAACTTTTCCTTCGTCTTTCCTGTAGGATGAAGTAGTGCTTTGCCCGGGAACTCGGATCATGCCAGGAGGAGTTTCCGGTAAAGTTTCGTCGTCGTTGTTATCATTGTTGTCGGTATTGCCATTGGGAATTTTATCTTCACTCTTGCTATTCCTACTACTACTACCCTTGTTCTTATGTTTCTTTTCTGGTGTGATGTATTCCTTGAACAATCGGATTCGAGGTTTAGAATCGGCACGACTAGAGCCGTTACCAGAAAAGAAGCTCCTCGTAGTTTCATTGACGGTATCGTTAGCGATAGTACTAACATCATCTTCAACACCAACAATCGACATAGTTTCGTTGGGAAGTTGAGCAACATCTGTTGATAAAGAGTAACCATCGATGGTATCTGCATCTACATCAGCACCGCAACCGTTGTTATTGCCACCATTCATTACACTAGCTAAAGTTTCCCCACCAGCAACACTATCATCCATATTGTCTTGATTCTTGACACGTCCAGTCTGATTATCTTCCATCATCATTTTGAAGTAGTTCGTTTCTGCCGTCTCGTTCCAGACGGCATTTTCCATGTCGGAACCGACAGATTCGAAATCCATTATTTTGAAGTATTTTATATTCTTTATATTTTCCGTTTGTCTTTTTCTTTGTGATCTTTTTCTTCGAAGTAACGAAGTTTCGAAACGAATTGCGGATTGATATTGTTCGACGATAGTAACTAGACTTTTGTAAATCTTCAGAAAAAAGAGAACTCCTCTCGATTTGAAGTTTGCTCACACCGTACTCGATACAGCAACAACGTAGCAATGCAATCGTTTAAAATCGGTAGGAAGAGCACGTCGATCTTCATAAGCCGATTTGTGGATGCGTTCATTAACGTCTAGTTTTGTGTCACACCAACAGAAATTTTATGCACAAAAATCCACAACAGAAACAAAATGGACGAAAATTTAACGTAAAATGTCATATATACCTGTTTTTAAGGAACACAGGCGCGCGCATTTTTTAAAATTTCTTACAACGGAAAAATTAGAGCATAATTCTACTAGGACCTAAGTTAGTACTGTAGTACATACAACATAGTATTATTATGATTGAGCACTCACTTCAACACCATGTATGAGGTTCTGTGGATTGATTGATACATAGATCTTAGTCAGCAAATTTTGAGCACACTACAATAAATAGCAGCAGCAATGATGTATGTGATCAAACATCCCCGTATATGAAAAATATAGACTCATAACATGATATATCCTATATATATATATATATATATATATATAGGATTATATATATATATATGTGTGTGTGTGGTGTGTGTGTGTGTATTTATGTAGCACAAATTGTACATCATGTTACATCAATAGTATCAATGCAATCTGAGTTACAGAATGTCCTACTAGTATAGTACTGCCAAGTAACAGAAATCAGCCACCTAATGTAGATCAGTTGAGAGATCTATAAAATATGAATACAGCTTGTATTAATAGAGGACAGAATAATGACTAGAACTCGTATACAAGTTGCTCTGGGAAGAAATGTTTTCTGGTCCTAAGTAACTTTACTGGATCGTATCTAGCTAGTACGGTGCAGTAGGGGGCAGAAACTAAATAATATGGATAGTAATAAATATAATGCATATAATTATGATATTTTTTAATGTAATTTTTTTAGGACACCATCGTCGACAAATTTGATCAAAGAAGAAGATTCTTACATATATACCAAATACAGTTGTACGTAGATAGGAGAAATTTCAGCATAATCGACACTTCAAATTCAAAAAGGGATCCTTGGGGATTTACATTCATTCATTTTTCTTTAATCAATAAATCTTATACGGGACATTCAGTGTTGGAATTATCCACTATACGAAATTCGGGACTACTAGCAAAAGACGAAAAGGATGTAGCTTCACCGTTACGAATTAGGTAAGCACGGTATCTTCCCGCAGGGGCTACATCGGTAACTCTTGAAAAGGATAGTACCTCAGTCTGGATCGTTTCAGTACATCGTCGATCACCACAGGTATATAACCATGAAACAGAATTATCATCGAATAGATTTTGAGGATCAGAGGAAATGTCATACAGCGCAACCCAGTCGCCGGATTGAGGAGTACATACATTAAAGTAAACTAACACATCCGAACCTCTACCAAAGCAATCTAAACTTAATTCCAATTTATCCACACATTCGGTTTCTTCGGATTCAACTTCTTCTTGATCGAGTACAGTGGAGATAGTGGGGGTAGGTGCCATGTTAGAACTCGTTATTTTTTCTTCCTCAGTGACAACACTGGTTGTTGTTTCGGCTCCTGAATCAGGTGCCATGTTAGAACTCGTTATTTCTTCTTCCTCAGTGACAACACTGGTTGTTGTTTCGGCTCCTGAATCAGCATCCATTTGTTGCTGTTCTTGCGCTAGATCCGTGGATGAAATCATATCTGCAGTGTTGATAGATGATGATGATGATGTTGATGTTGATGATGATATTGCTGCTTGATCTTGTGTTATAGCTGCATCTTCTTTGCCCATTGTCATAACAAATGTAATAATCAAACCAATTAGGATCAAATGAAGTGCACAACAAAAACCCAGCGCAATACGGAACCGTCGACTACCTCTAAAATGAGTAAACATTCCATGTTTTCCTCCTTTAGAAAATTGGTTGCGGCCTGATAATGGCGATCTCTCCATTGTAAGAGTCGTATCAATCATTGAATCTTCAACATCCATCAATGCAACTCTTCTGCTGTTTTGATACTCATCATCAAATTCGTCTTCAGCAGGGGGAAGTTGTAAATTACTTATAACGTATTTATCATCATTGTTACTCATCGGGTACGGTGATGATTCCGGACAACAAATGCAAATGGCATATCACCAGTGGTACCAACGGAGGTATTTGCTGCTGTGGTAACTGGAATTTGACCTTCTTCTCCTTTAGTTTGAGCAGTATTTGTATCATTTTTATTATTATCAACTGAATAATTAGATACGGGCATCATTTGTGCTCTGGACTTATTATCCTTATTACTATCCGGAGTTTTTGCGCTATTGGTATCAAAATCAGCAATATCCTTATTATTACCGGTACTTTTATTTCTAAACTCCTCATCATCAAACTTCTCGTCGTTATCATTGTTGTCGTCCTCATCAATAGAATCACTAGTCCATTCATCGTCTGGTGCTGCGTCTGCGTCTTTGTCTTTTCTTTGATTGGTAATTATAGCTGATGATGCTTTATCTAAAAACTTACGAAATCGTGGCCCTTTGTTTGCACCAAAGTCCTTCGGTGATATTTCTTTATCTAGAACCGTTTCAAGTTGAGTCAAAGGCAAGTCTACACCAGCTGCCTCGTATGAATTCAAAATCATTTTCGTGAATCTTCAGCAGACATGATTGTACTAGGACTACTACTACTTCGCTCATCCGTCATTGTGCTACCACTGCTACCATCACCACGCTCAGGAGCAGGAGCAGGAGCAGCACTACAAATCACTGGAGGTGGGTCGGTAGGGATAGGAGGGCGTTGTTCATCCATGGTCTATATTTTTATTATTATTATTACTACTGTTATTATTATTATAATAATGATTTGTACTACAGTACTCAACTAAATAGCTACAGTAGCACCCACATCTCACATCGTGGTGAGTTCTTGTTTTTCATGGGAATTTTTATTTTGTCGGAGGTTTCCCATTACTTACGCGGGAATGCATATTTAAATAGGGGCTCGTCCCCTTCCGTTCGGCCAAAGCAAAGCACGTGGTCGCTTAACATTCCCCCTCGTTTTCTATATCCCCCTTAAATATATCATTCCCCCGAATTTAATTTCAGAATCATTGATCGGATGTGTCAAACTTGAACTTCATACCGTTACAGGTTACATTTACAGCATGTCGGTATCTTTGCTTGTTCTTGTTGACACCCAACGACGACATGATCGGCATTCTCTATTGATGACGATCATAGGTTTAAAGACACAGAACACAATTGTTTTACAACAAGTCTAATACAATATATTATAATTATATCACCATGGAGACTCGACTTCTAGTATCGTTGAATTTCCTACTTCTTCTAGCCACCGCGTCAGGATTTAGTCCAGTGGTAGTTCATCAACATCGAAAACTCATTTGAATTTAAAGCGACTGTCGTCAGAAAGAGGTGGAGGATATAAACAAGATGGTGTTAATATTATGCCAAGAAGAAAGACTTTCTCGCTTTACTTGGTACGATCGTAACAAGCTCTATTGTATCGACTAGTCCAGCGATGGCGGAAGAGATTAAGACGTTTGATCTATCACTTCCATCGTATGATTCTATCAATACGTTGAAAATTACCGATGAAAAGGCATTGGGTGTCGAGACTCCTTCAGGAAAAGATACGACGACTAAAGTGAAGAAAACGAAAGAGAAAAGAAATGGAGGAGATAACAATCCACTAGGAAATGTTTTACCGTCTATGAACAAGAAAGCTGTCGTCAAGAAATCCAAACCGCAAAAGACTGTTGAAAAAGCTTCCAAACCGGAAAAAGACGAAAATACGAAACAATGGATATGGCTCTACCTTCCTACTCTTCGAGTACAGAATCCAAAGAAAAAGATTTCTTCTCTATCCAAAAATAGTCATTCAATAAAGTATACGGCTTTGGGATTGATTGTCTACTATTATTGACTATTTTTACGAAAATTATTCATAATTAAATCAGTTTACTGTCATATAGCTTTTTCGTACTTGTACTATGATACACGTTAATCTTCTCGATTCGAATTTATTCTGATGGAAAGCTAATTGTGCTGTTTAGGATTCTCATGGAGGGTTTATGCGCTTTCGATGCAATACTTTGCTGATACTGGTCCGTATTGAACATCAAAAGCCACAAAACATCGGAAGGTAATCATATAAATAAGCAAGATGCCATAGATTAAAATTCGTATCAATCCAATAATCTTCTGTATCTATTGATAAGTAGTGTATAAAAAAAATTGTGTTATCAATTATTAAAGTCAATAGATAGTCCACATCAGTATCATTAATTTAGATATATAATTTACAACTAAGTGCGAACTAAAATATTCTCCGCTGCATCACTGAATCAAAGCAGCAACAACAGCTTTGCATCAATGTACATGATGTTTCAATCCAGAATTTCCTCAATCATATTTTTTTTGATTGTCGATTATATTAGACCGACGATTACAAGAATAACAATAATAATACCATATCTTAATCATCGTATTTTAATATTCTTCTCATTCAACATGCATTTTGTTATCACATCATATATACATTGTATTGTGCTACGCCATTCATCTAAGTTTATGGAAATCAATAAAGTTATGGCCGCTAGTGATATACATCATATGGTTGCATACTATCCCGAACGAGTGAAATCTCATAATTTCCTTTCCCAAGATCTGCCAATGTTAATTGTCCTTCCATTTCATCTGTATAGTCCCATGAATCGTATT
This sequence comes from Fragilariopsis cylindrus CCMP1102, assembly GCA_900095095.1. Lineage (NCBI taxonomy): Eukaryota > Bacillariophyta > Bacillariophyceae > Bacillariales > Bacillariaceae > Fragilariopsis > Fragilariopsis cylindrus. The sequence continues at coordinate 6,317 of FMBT01000120.1, forward strand.
CCGAAGTTCCTTCATCATCACTGGTACCTCGTATCCAATACCAATCACCGTCACGTTTGGTAGCAAAGCAATATTGGACCGTAGAGAATGCAGTAGTAGAGTCATCTTCAACACAATTCGAAGAAACAACAAGACTATGATCTGGGCAATTCTCATTAGACCAGGGGCTATCTGTAACCTCTGAAGTAACTGCCGTAGTCGATACATCAGTTACCGGTACAGTCTGTTGAGGTGTTGGAGCAAGTGTTGGAGCAAGTGTCGGATCAGGAGTAGGTGGAGAGGTAGTTTCGACATCAGTAGTTTCGACATCAGTAGTTTCGACATCCGTAATTTCGACATCAGTAGTTTCGCTTTCCACTTTCGCTTACATTTTCATTGTTATCGTTGTCTTCTTGTGGAGGGGTGGTTTGGTCAGAGACAGGTGGCGATGTTGCAGTAGATGATGTTGGTCCGTTTGTTGTGGACGTATCATCAGGTATCGAAGCTATTGTTGGAACTGCTGTTTCTGGTGTTGTAGGTGTTGGACGTGGCGCTGAATCAGACCATAACGAGTCTTCTTTTTGTTTATTATCGATCTCTTCTTTTAAATCAATTTCTGCATCATTATTTGCACTATTGTCTTCACCAGCAGCATCGTTAGGAGAAATATCGAGATATCATCACTGATGTTCGTATTACATCTACAACCTCTGCACCTTCTTCATCGACTAGACCGGCGGCCGCAAAGGATTTCGAGGACTTGTCATTGGTTATTTTCAGTAATGCCAAATACCCAACAATGCCACTAGCAATCATTATTATAGCAAACGCGATAAGGAACAATATCATTCTCCTCGAACAACAATTACGTCGTTTATGGACATCGTCATAATTCTTAACCGCGTCGTATTCAGCGCTAAATTCGACAGCTTCTACTTCAATACCATTTTGACTAAAATCATCAGTAATGATCGTATCTTCACGAGGTAAATAATGGTCTTGTTCTAATTTGTTTCTGTCAGCACCAGGTTGAACAAATGTTGAAATATTTTCGGTTTCTTCCTTTTCCGCACCACCAGATTCAAAAAGGTTAAAAGGATTAAATCTAGTGGGTTGAAATACCGATTGACTCAATGAGGAACAATCAGAGACGTCGTCGTCGCTATTAGTATTTGATTTCTTGCCCTTTCTAAACGTCATCGTGCGTCTTCGTCGTTATGGGATAATGGCTATGGAGCAAAATTATGCAATGTCTAATCACTTCCTAAAGAACTTTAACTTTTCCAGCAGCTCTTCGTTGTTGCTATGTACTGGCTAATCACTTCCTAAAGAACTTTGACTTTTCCAGCAGCTCTTCGTTGTTGAACTAACATCAACAGCACACTTTCGAACTTCGATTTTTTCGCATTTGTCATGCATTTGTCATCGGTGGTTGTTGTATTGTCACATACAAACCTTTTCGTAGGTCCTAATGAACATGTATTTTCCCCGCGAAACCAGTCAGGCGCTCAAAATCGGCCACTGCACGAGTCTTAATTTCGACTCATCAAGCAAGCCGTACGTGTTTGGGCATAAATATAAATAATTATTGACTACTTTCTCCGAACTGTACTACTATATACTGTGGTACTGTACCATAGCTGATTTTTACGATGACATTGATATATTATAATATTACTGGTATATAAAATTTTACTCTGACTAGTACAGCAATAGCGAATTGCTGCTGTTATTAAAGTAGCATTTAAAAAGCATCTTAATATTCTTCTATTCAATAGGGGGTTGCTGAGTAGTATTTTTAAAAGTAAGCATGATCCATTTATTCATCCAGAGTTTATTTTTACAATAGGAAAAGTCGATATTAAAATGGATACAAATTATTATTGCAATGGTATGATTCGATTCTGATACTTGAATTGCTTTATTAATAACTTAGTTATACAGTAGGATAGATAAAATATATGTAGTATGTATGAAACGAGAAGAAGATTATCGGAAAGAAAAAAGACATACATCACTCAAGATATTCTTTTTTCTTTCTTCGTCATCTATCTTCTTTAGTTAGTTGCACATAAGATGGTGAATTCAGATGATGCAATGAGAGGATACTCATCCATATCCTCATTTCCATTTGAGTACAGTCCGAGCACGTAATTACCTTCCGGAAGACCAAGAACTTCTCTATCCTGTCCTTCTCGTACCCATCCCCAATCTCTAAATTGAATTGGCGCATATGCCTCAGGAGTTTCAATCCACGCCCAGAATTGATCAGATGTTTCATCGGCTATACACATTCGAATACTGGTAGATGAAACACCATTATCACAACTAGAGGAAGCGGATATTTCATCGACGGCACATTCAGTAACTGCGAAATCATCAGTTAAATCATCATCATCGGTACCAGCATCAGTAGCACCTCCTGTTGCAGCATCAGTGACAACTACAGAAGAGTCAATGGTGGGGACTTGCGTCAATTCGCCAACGGTGGGAACAATGGGGGTTGTGACTACTTCTGGTTCGATTTCTACCGGGGGAATAGTATCACTTGTAGTAAAGACATCTTCTTCGGCGTCGCCACCAGCAATTGGCGAGTCAAAGGAGGAACCATCATTGGCGGCGTCAGCGTCTGTACCGTCAAGGTCTGATGCGTTTGCAGAAGACCTATTCTGTAATTCTTTGGAATCCAAGCCTAACTTGATAGCGAGACCTAATAAAATACAGAAGGTAGCAATAGACGCAAAGATTAGCAACATTTTGTTTCGTCTGCTTGAGTCTTGATCTTTGTCCTTCTCATCCATTGAGGAATTAGGATCGTCGGATAACATCGAATCACCGACATCGTTAGCTTCATCAGCAGATGGCGAATCTTCAACGGTATGTGAATCATTTAGTGACAGATTTTGTTTCGTTGATCCTGCTCCTGGAGGTGGAGGAGGTAACGAATCTCCCTCTGTTGAACAATCATCGTCGTTACCATAGGCTAGATTTAATTCGTTGTCATCCTGTGCCTCCTCAACAACATCCTCTTCTTTCTTCTTTCTACCGAATAGACCCATTTTTACTACTTGATTTCTTTGTAATTGTACGTGAATTGTGTTGTATCAATAAATGGAAGCTTTATGCATTTCTTTACCTTTCTGGTAATACCTGCCGTTTATTCTCGTTAAACTACGGTAAATTTTTCGAGGAATTAGAGAAATTCAATCCAATACAGAACCAACGACGTCAAAACACACGATTGGCCAGCCAACTTCGGCGAGAATGTGACAGATCGATAGCGCGCGTTGACTGCTCGACTGAAAAACTATTTTTTTGTTATGATGGCACGCACGGTTTCATTTTACTATGAGTTAAATAATGTTAAAAGAATAACAACAATACAATGATCATATCTTGCTATTGTGGATTGGTCAGACTGCAAACAAAAGAGGGTCAGAATGGAAATATCAGCAGAGAAGCAGCATCTTTTAAAGAAGAACCTCCAATAGTAGACTGCTTAGTCATGATCTTCTAATCATTGGCTGGCTTACACTTGCCCATCCATTTCACCATTATTTGTTTTTTTCACAAACAGCAAAGATAATTCTTAGAACCAAGTATTTGGATGGAGAAACATTTTGGTGCCAGCAATCCTTGCTCATTGAGAGCCTTCAACAATATGATATGATGATTGAATTCAAAAAATCTTCCAAACCATTTTCAGACTTGATGTACTACACCAATGCAGAGTTAACAAAGGGAATGTAACTGATCCACCTCCACTTTCAAAAATAGGCTGTATGGGAAATGAATAGAAAACTCATCCTATGCTTAATTCTTAATAGTTACTTGTTAGGTGGCACTGCATTATTAGTACCTACTACAACTCGATGTCTTGGGAATAATTTAGAGGATGCAATATTTTAAATTTTTCATATACATTTTTATCCACGTATGAACGGATTTCGAATTTGTTTTCGAAAAGATTTCGTTGTTTCGATTTTCTTCAAAAATAACATCGAATCATTAGTCATTTTCATCATCTCTATCGTCTATCATTGTCTATGTCACTGCATATATTGAAAACAATCTGACATATTGAAACAATTTGAATTGAGAGTTATTACTGTCATACATACCTTTCGAATTATTAAGCTTACTGATAATATAAAATGGGCGTCGATAAAGAAGATATTTCCCCAGGAGATGGAACTACATTCCCCAAGAAGGGAGATCAGTTGACGATGCACTATACTGGAAAACTTTCTGAGAATGGAAAGGAATTCGATAGTAGCGTATCAAGAGGTAAACCATTTCAATTTGTAATTGGTATAGGTCAGGTCATACAGGGATGGGATGAGGGTGTAATGAAAATGTCTCTTGGTGAAAAGGCCAATCTGAAGATCTCGTCAGATTATGGGTACGGATCACGTGGAGCACCAGGTGCAATTCCACCGAATGCTGACTTAACGTTTGAAGTGGAACTATTGGCGATTGGAACTAAGAATTCTCCAAACTACACCGGCAGTAGCAGCAGTGGTGGCAACTGTACTGTCATGTAGATATTTTTTCATTCGTCCCGTCGACAACTACATTATGCAGTAATCAGAAATGCTTCATATCCTACTTGCATAGTATTCTTATGTGAATCTATGAAGTTGACACACTCAGAATTAACAACCAAACAATTAATAACGGGAAAAGTTTTTCGTTCGTGATGAGTTCTATTATTCTTGGTAAAAGTACTATTGAATAGATTATAGTGAGTAATCTAAAATATTAGTAGCAGGACATATAATTCTAAATTTCCGCTTATTGTAAATAGCTAGCTTCATTAATTCTAATTACAACTTGAAGATATCCTGAAGGTATTTCCAATCCCGTACGCTAAGAATGTACCATCACCATCTGCATTGTCTCGAAGTAAGAGAATTATAAATTCTCCAAAACCTGATACGTTAAACATTGTTGCCTCACCATTACCATCAACAGGATCACTACAAAATTGATTCCCACATGACCATAACCAAGCAAGAGGATTATCAGAAATATCTGATAACTCCAAGCTCGAAGCAGGGTAAATTCCTATCCAATCAAGGGATGTCGCATCACAATTGTTGAATGATATTTCAATATCATCGCCGTTCTCGTAACAAGTATTTGTAGTCGCTATAGATGATACACATGAAAAAGGTGGAGGTGCGGGTATTGCTTGTGTTGTTGGTGAAACTGTAGACGGAGACCATGTTTGAAAGTCTATTGTTAAAGGGGTAGTAGATGGATCCAAAGATGGAGATCGCACAGTGACGGTAGGCGTAGTGGTAGATATGTAAGTTGGATATGACGTTGGTGTAATGTCATCACTTGGCAGACCTGTTGGTGAGGTCGTGCTTATCCTTTTTGTTGGAGAGTTTGTAGGGGAGTACGTAGGCGATACAGAAGTCAATGAAGATGATGATGTTGGTACAATTGTTAGTAGGGTACTTTCTTTTCCAGTAGGGGGAGATGTTCTTGATTTCGTCGGTGAAGTAGATAGAGGCAATGTGGTCACTACGTCTATTGATTCAGGACTCGAAGGACTACTAGTAGGAGTGTTCGTAGTAGTTGCGGAGCCAACTGAGGATGATGATGAGGATGATGATGATGAAGACTTTGGTGACATATTTCGGGACACGATTACTGCCGTAAAAATGGAGGCACCAATCATAACAAAAATTAAAAATGTCATAATTTGAGTTATCGAAAAACAACATATGAATTTTTGGTTATCATCGTCACTGTCGTTCCTTTCTTTATTACGTTGCACTGTTGATATCTTTTTTGGACTTTGACTACTAGATGACGAAAAATCATTTTCTCCCATACTTGTGGTCCATGTATATATATTCGAAGGACCTTCCGTGATAAATACAAAACCTGGTATTGGCATTGGAATACTTGTGGGCTCTGCTACAATATCTTCGCCATCATCATCATCATCATCATCATCATCATCATCATCATTATAATTATCAGCAGCAGCATCGCCTTTATTATTCGATTGATTACTTGGACGATTTTGACGCTGCTGCTGCTGTTTCCGGTGGTTCTCCTTCTGATGTTCCTTTTGCTGGTGTTCCTGCTGCTGCTGATAAGGATATCGCGCTGGATGAAATATTGTTTCTGTCGCAGGTGATAATTCTTCTTCATCATCATTATCATCATCCGTATCCCCCATCAGATTAACCTTGGAAAGCCCTGGAAAGATCGATTCATCTTCGTCGTCGGTGTAGATATTATCAACGGTATTATTCTCGTCCTGCTGACTGAGACCGGATGTATTAAGATCTCCAAAAGCAACTGACGTTGGTGATTTTCGTAAGAGATTTGAATCCTTTCGTCGATCATGATGATGGTCTTCGTATTTTTCGTATTCAAGCATATCACCAAGTGTAGAGTCACCAATTAAACTATCTTCCGTGATACGCTTCGTCATCATGGAACGAAAGTACTCTAGCTCGGGGTTGTCTGTCCAAACTATAGCTGATTCCACATCAGATATGTCATCAATTACTTCACCGCCGTTCATTCTTTTACTGTTGCAATTAGTAAGTTCAGTTCTGGCAGCGAAGAAACAGAAGACGACCGAGAGATCGAAGATGAGAAAAACAAGACAATGAGATGGACAATCTACTAGAGAGAGAGTGTGACGAGGAATCGAGAAATTTCGAAATACATACCGGTAGTAACTGAAGTGAGAAAAGGAGACGACAGCAAAATTTATCGTAAATTTATCTGCTTATTTATTAGACAACGAACACAACCCCGACTCAATTTGAATTGATTGATACACATACAACGTGAAGAAATGTCGGTCAGCACTATTTGCGACTATTTGCGACTTAAATTTTTATCCACGTATGAGGTTCAGATTTTGGTACCAGTCAGTGAAAACATGGAATTTTGCGTCCAAACAACTAAGATAAATTTGTGGAAGGAAGAAATTCCATCATCCTTACAGAAAGATGAGTGCCCTGCTGCTATAACATTTTCATTTTTACTCTACACTGATTGCATCTCAATCATTGTGCATTCACCCACCCGTATATTGCTATACTTTTAACATATACCATACCAACTTGTTTTCTCTGAACATCTTTGAGCTTGTCGACAACATCGCAAATCACTCGGAATCCCTAGCTGAGTGCAATTGGTGTAGATCCAGGTAATAATTAGCATAATAATTGTGGTTTTTTTCATGTTGTCATCATAATAATAGAAAATGGAAACTGGAATAATCATAGGAAGAATTGCCATCCAGAAGATGCCAATGTATGTTCCAGCTACTAAATCAATATGCTATTGTTGTCAGAGATTGGGCCGGAGGGGTTGCTACTACTGAAGATTGGTGTTGAATGTGGATCAACTGATGCTGACAGCCAACAAAGGATATGTCAACCACTGCATAATGACAATTGTAGTCATCAATTTAGATTCTATTGGATAGTGTCAAAATATGCACTAACATCAGTTGCAGTAGATTATGTATCAATTATTGGTGACCTCAGGATAGTCAATTTGATAGGGACTTTGTTTTTCATGGGTAGATTGGAATATCTACATAGTTGGTTGATTGTATTTCTACAAAATAGTCTGTGGGCATAATTTGAGAAGAGAGGATACAAAATCTAATGCTACCCTTCCTGTAGATAGAAGTCCGGTGGTGGTAGATATTCCTTTAATTGATGTCTGTGCAGCAATACTACTCATACAATCAACGACCAACCAACCATTATCATTCCAAATTGAATGGCATGGATCATGGTGGAAGGAGATCGCATGTGCAATGACAATTATGATGAAGGCAAAGACAAAGACAACAGCAGCAACAAATTGATACAAACTACAACTCCTATTTGATGACATGAGTTGCTGTCTCATATCTTAATTATATAAGCCTCATCTCACAAAGTAGTGACATTTTAAACAAAAATAGAAAATAGAAATAATGCATAATATAAAAAAATGTAAAATGGAAATGGAGATTTGGGGGAGACGGTTGTCTTGATTTTTTTCGTAATGTTTTGCGCGAAAATTGATTCATTCTTTTTTTTCAAAGGAAGCAAGGAGTGACAGCAGTGTTGCTTTTTTTTACTGGAGTTGTACTTCGTAGTTTATTCGATCCCGTACTGAAAGTAACGTTACTGGGAGTACAGCTTGCATGAGCACTGTAAATAATTGTCATAACACTATCGGATAGTATTAACAATGATAGCTTCTTGCTACTTGATGTCTCCTTACAAGTATCAGATATCTAATATAATTGAATTACATCTATTATCACTTTAATTCTCCCCGCCGCTGTCGATTGGTTGATTCGGTCTCGGCAAGATTACTTTGTTAGACAGAGTTCGCAATAAACGATATATCAAATTCCGTCGACAAAAAAATATTGAATACCGCCACCGACCGATTAAAAACTATCTGACTTTTTAAATACTGTGCACAACAACAGCAACAACAACAATGTCGGGTGGTGACGGTGGTCTTGGGACAACTCTCGTTGGCGAAAAAATTACTATTGGTCAGCTGAATGTGACTGTAACGAATCTAATCGGAGAAGGTAAGTTGAAAAGTGATGACATGACAGGACGAGGGTTATTTGTATCTTAAAAAATTCAGCAGAGTATATCTCACCATTAAGGAAAATATGCGTCGACACGAAAAATGACAATGACACCCAACTGCATTGTAAATGACACGTCACAGGTGGTTTCTCGTATGTATATCTTGTCAAGGACACCGACGGTGGAAACCTGGTTGGTTCATCACATCATTCGAATAATGAAAGAGAAGTATCACCCAATAGAAACAACACTGGATCGGAAAAATATAATGACGGAATACCTAAAGGAGGGCCCTTAGTACTAAAAGTAACATCAATACACTCTAGAGCACAGCGTGATATTGCAGAAAAGGAAGCCAAGTTACTATCTAGACTATCGCATCCGTCGATTGTAAAAATGTACAACGCGTGTTACAGGACAGCATCTCAACAGCAATCTGGAAAGCGTGGGAAAGATCAATCTAATACAGGAAAAGAACGACCACAGCATTTAATATTAATGGAATATTGTGAGGGTGGTCACGCTTTGGATGTATGTAACAAATTAGCATCACAAGGACAACGATTTGATCTTAGCACGTTGATCATTGCATTTGGACAAATATGCAACGCGGTTAGTTATTTACATGCACAACGACCACCTATTGTTCATCGTGATCTAAAGCCTGTAAATTTTTTAGTTAAAAATGGTGCATATAAGCTTTGTGATTTTGGATCGGCTGTGTTTGGTCACGTCGATTTACGAACTCCGAAGGCCCGTTCCGATGCAGAAGATGTCGTTCAAAAAACGACGACACAAATGTTTCGAGCACCTGAAATGATCGATCTTTTTGTGACCAAGAAACTAACGCAATCGTGAGTAGCTCTTTTTTTGTTCTGCTAGCTTCTTTTTTGGTGCATGAATGTTGATTGAATCAATCTGATGGTTGAATGTGTTGAAGTCGTGATGTTTTATTGATTTGTTGTTGAAACCTAACGGGTGTAAGTGTGATTCGCATGACACTAATATATTGATCATTCTATTGACTTATAAATTGATCGGTACTTGCACAAAAATTCAAACAATATTATAAAACCAGAACTGATGTGTGGGCTCTAGGTTGCTGCTTATATTCCCTAGCTTTCCTGCAAAATTGCTTCGAGGAAGGTTCAAATCTTGCTATCCTGTCTAGAAAATATACAATCCCAGACGACAATCCGTACGGCGATGGTTTGGTTGAGCTGATAGATAGAATGTTAGCAGTTGACTATAAAGCCCGGGCAGATATGACAGAAGTTATCTTATGTCTCTCAGCTGTATATTCGGGACGACCACTACCGCCGAGAAAGAAAAATACTCGATCTTCGAAGTCAGATGAAAAGGAGTCAAGTAAGAAATCGGTAGAAACTACCCAAAAAGAGACAATAGGGAAATTTCGAATCGACTCTCAAGGATATCAGGAGAATATTTATGATCCAACCAAAGCAACAGAAGCGAAAAAGTTGGCTTCCAATTCCGTAGCAGCTCGACGGAAACGGGCCGCTGCATCATCATCATCATCATCGTCAGCCGTCACCTCTAAAATTTCGGGTGGCCCGTCTGCAACAATCGCTACCGCCACTGCCGCACCTACTCCGGTACCAGCGCCGGTGGGATTACCGTCATCAAAAGATTCTCTTACTTTTAGTTCCATTCAAGGGTCAGAAGAGAACAATAATTCGGATGTTGCCTTTTCATCCTTCGGGGACCTAAGTCGTGAGTTTTCCACTAGTCAAAGTAAAGGGGACGTTGCTTTTTTCCAAGCTTTTGATAACGCCAAAGAAGGACAAAAACCTAAAGGGAATGATGGATTCGATGCTAACGCTTTCGGAGCTACAGGGTGGGACGAAAAGGCTGACGGCAATGGGATAAACAAAGTACAAACCTCATCGACGAATAAAAACGATAATCTTGATAGTAACGGAGAAAAGACGAAGAAAGACGGATCAGACAATCCCCGTACAAAGTCACGGAGGAAACGAGAAGGGGGAGGGCGGTCTCGAGCAAATCGGGATGTCGAAGCAGGAATGGAGACTTTAAAAATAAACAATAATGATGACGCTGGAGCTGGTGCTGGTGCTAGTCGACGACCAAGAAGTTCTAGAGGTGAAGAAGATAAAGAATCGAGGCTGCGTAAAAGATCGGGAAGTTCGAAACGGAAAGCACGAGGACCGCGACCTTCTACCACAAAAGCAGTTGATGAGACAGGGATTTCCGTCGATGACGACGAAAAGAAACCTTCGAAACAAAATAACATTCGGAATATATTCAATCGAAAGCAAGGGAGTCAAGATCCTTAAGCTGGGGAATTACTACCGTCGAAGCTCGAAGCGAGTTGGCTAATTTATGTCTATTACTACACTAGTTGTAATTTATAGTTGATAAAACTGTAGCTACTATATAGTATCATATATCTGTCTCTATTGATTGTCGCACCAATGCACACTGTACCATCTAGTCAACACGGAACCATAATACCAGGTTGTAAAATGGTAGGCAACATCATCAGTCATTTACCTGGCAACGTAATCTATCTCTAGTATTTATGATATTCCCGTTTTACCTAAACCCTCACTTGCCGACAAAAAGTAATAGGTCCAAAGCATAAGTAAAGTGCTACGAGATCAGTGGGACAATTGGTTGCATTGTCATACGCACATAGTAGTTTTTCATAATAGTGTCTTGTTTGTGCATGCAAAACAACGTCGTTCGTTATTGAGATAGATAGATATTGATTGATTGATTGATTGATTGATTAATTCTGGCTCAGCATTTGATTCCTATCTATCACTGTAATTGATTTATGGTAGTGTCTCGTTTGTGCAGCAACACTACGTCGTACTACTACTGCACTGCAATTGGAACATCGTTTGTTGGTGAGATAGGTATTGATTGATTGATTGATTGATTGATTGATTCTGGTCCAGCATTCTTCATATCTAATACTATAATCAATCTATGATTTTGTCTCGTTTGTGTAGCAAAACTACATCGTACTACTACTGCACTGCATGCAATTGGAATACTAGTTTGAATAACTACTTTAATTTCTTATAATTATATTATTATCATGGTTATGAATCTATAGTATATGCCTCATGGAAGTCTCCGTCAAGTAGACTTCTCTCTGGGTAATGGTTGTGGTAGTACTTAATAATAGTATTTGATTGATATAATCAAGTAGGAAAAGCAACTCTCTTCTCCCCTTGTCGTCCCCATAGAACCGAATCGGACCGGGCGTTCTTTTTTAAAACGATCGTAGATTTATATTTGTTGCTCTCAGTTGTTGTCGTTATCAAAGTTTGTGCTGCCCTTTCAAAGAGTCAGCAGAATACAATGTAAGAAATGATAGAATCAAAGGTTTGATTTCATTCATGGATCTGAGTTGCTGTACAGTACGATCTGTCGTCACATATTGACGAGAAAATTAAAAGTCGTTGCTCAATGTCAAGCTCGCTACTCCTCCGTAACGGCTGCTAGTGTACTTTTTGTTAACTGCACGAAGCTCCTGTGCCGCATTAGCCTTCTCGTTCATGACAGCTTTAGCAATCGGCATGATATCTTCCTCGCGATATTTAGCATATTTCAATAGCGTTGGACTCCAAGAATTGCGACCAACTGTGCGCCGTGCGATGAATACCGCCGCTGCTGCAAGTTGACTTGGAAGGTAATGAAGTAAGTTGTAGGACTGAAGAGTACCATCTAAGATGTAACAAGAGAGTTGCACAATACGCTTATCAGCATGAGCAGCTTTCAAGAATCGGACCAAGAATGCATGAGCAGAAGGGATGGTGATATTGTATTCAAGTGTTTTCAATATCTTTTCTTCCATTTCAATAATCTGGAAGAAGATAACAATAAGAGAAAGAAATGAAATCGTTGAGAAACACGAAACGAAATGAAATAAAACCAAATAGGGTATACAATAGTGTTTTCAAGTACAGCTACGTTAATATTGTACATACCTCGGTACGAGTATAAGCGCGGTCGCAAATATACACCAAATCCCGTAGCTCAGGTGGATAAATCTCTTCATACTTCGAAGCGATTAAGAGAGAGGTTACACCAACAAGTTGAAGTCTAGGACGAGATACCTCTTGACGTTCGAGGTAACGATCGATTAGATTAATAGTAAGATACAAAGTTTCCGGTACCAGCTTGAACTTCAAATGAACCTCGACTAACCAGTCGACAAGAATGGATCTCATACGTTCGTTGATGTGGGTTTGGTTGTCCATGTATAGTGGACGGACAGAAGTGCTGCCTTCCTTGAGTCGAAAATGTTCGTACATATCCTGGACGTATTCAGTTGCACAGAGTGGATCTTCTGCATCACGTTCATCGATGTTATCCGATGGTCCCATTTGATAACTAGATGGATTGGAAGCGATGACTGGATTTTCTGGTTGAGTGCTGATAGTTCTATGCATGACACGTTGACGAGACTGAAGTTCTCGTTGTTGATTAACCTCCTCTGCTGGATCGCGTTGCTCCAATACGATGGGCTGGTGGTTGTTGTGCTGATAGCTATTTGGTTGTTGTCGATTTACTGGAACGAACTCGGTACGGGCCTCACGCTTTTCTGGTAAAACATTTTGACCAGGCTTGCCACTTTTTTCGACAGGGTTAGCGTTTGTTAAATCCTGTTAATAAAATAAAAACAGAGAGAGTAAAAGTATGTGAGTTTACTTGACTGAGTGTCGATAATATATTGAAAGTCTCGCTACTCTAGTAAACCACTGAACCAATAAAGTCGAATGGAAATCGAAACGCTACCGACAGACGACGGAACGTCCTCCCAAAAAGCATCGTCGTTATTCGTATCTAATTGTACTGATGTATGATCTCAACACCCGAATGAAATGAATTCATCTTCAACTTAAAATAACTCACTCTGAATGCCCCACGCCGAGAATTATTCCCAGTGATTGATTGCGATCGCGTATTAACGGTATTAGAATGAAACATGATATTGTATTATATTAACAACTGAATAAGTAATGTAGTTTCGATAGGGAAAGCTTTATAATTGTATGATTGCCAGAAGAAGGAGTGGATGAATGATAATGATATGAAATCAAGATGATAGATCGAATTGAATTGAATTGATAGACTGATTTGATTGCTGGTTAAAGGCAAGCGAGTAGTAAATTGATTGGTACTGTTCTAGAAAAAGAAATTGTGAGTATTATCAATTCATGAAACTCCTTTGTTGTTGCTCCTATCTCACTGTATTCTCCTTTATTTTTGCGTCATCAGAGTGCTTCGAGCTATTTCCTATTATTGCCAATAAAACCACTAGGTTGGGAGACTCGCAGAAAATTGGCGATTTCGCATCCGTTTCTCGCGATTAAAACGATTTTGAAACTGATTAGTTTTTGAAAGTGTACCTACTTAACGTTTATTCCGTTGTGCGATTTATTTAGCTTATGGAATTCCAGATCAAATTCAAGTTTGACGAACTCGTTATGTGTCTATTGATAACGGCTCGAAAGTGATCAAAACAGGGTGTAAAATTTATTCGTTATGGATAATTTTATATTTAAAAAATAAAAACGTGCGTCCAGCCAGCCTCATTCGCCGAAACGTTGATGTGGTGCTTTTGAAACGGGCGGACTACACACAATATATTTGCTCGTATTTGTAATACGCTTTTCTACGTACAACGAAAAATACAAACGCTTTAAAATTTATTTCAAGTCGCACAGGCGTGTAACTTTGATACTGTTAAAGATAAAAGTAGATTCAGGGCCGTTATACTCGTGCGAAAATCAGTGTACTTTTTCATGTACTTATGACTAAAAAAAAAGTACATCGATCGAAATGCCAGGTACATGAAATAACCTACCCAAATATGGGTGGAGGTTTTTCCATGTACTTTTTTTTTTTGCCCTGTCTTTTTGGTCTGTCCTGCCGTATGGGTCCCCAGTTTTTCCCTTTTTTAATTCGTATTGCCTTCCATTAACAATCTTGTTTTTACAACTACAAGTACTACTGCCTTTACAACCTATCAATTAATTGACTACAGATCGATCAGTTGAATTAAAATAAACCATTATAGTTTAATGTGACGGGAATAATGAAGATGAGGATCCACCCAGCGGCATGGAGGTGCGGCTTTTATTTATTTAATTAAGTTGATTCTACTAAGATACAAATGATTTTGATTTTTTTGAAAAAACACGTCCAACATACTCGTTGATAATGGGTTCTCTCTTAATGTACCAATAATAATAAAAATTAACGCATTGACTAATAGAATAGTAATGGAGACATCTGTATTAGCACTTTATCTATTAATCCATTATTTAATTTTTAATTCTTCTCTCTTATGCACCTCTTCCTGGCGATTCGAAATTTGCCTGCCACCCATATACATCCTCATAGAATTTTCCCCATCAGTCAAATCAATCCTAACTAATTTTACCTGATTAACCGTATTTATATCTAAAATCCGACACCCTATTTGTATTGATTCGTCCGTACAAGTGGAGATTCAGTTAATAACATTTCCCATTGTCATGATGATGAGATAATTTTCCATTTCAATTCTTAATGCACATAAAAATTAAAAAATGGGGGTTAGAAAAGGGGTTGTTCATTTTATAAATAAAATACAAGCTTAAACCCCTCAAAAAAGTACAGCGAATTTTTACCTAACTGTTATACTCGCGCGAGGGTGATTTGATGTACTTTTGGTTAAAATGAGTCATAAGTACACCAAATAAGTACACTGATTTGCGCACGAGCATAACGGCCCTCAGTGTTCCATTCAGTACGGTTATGGAAGAGAGGAGGGGCAATGTTACAAAAAATAAATTCATACTCGTAAAAATAAATAAAGCAAACTGTAATTCTAAGATATAACAGTCAAAAATATGCGGTGGATTACAGTAGCTTAGGAAACTACATACAGCACATCATTACCGGTATAGTCGTGTTGGGAGTAGGGGATATGTAACAGCTCTTCCTGCCTTTCACTACTAATACTAGAGAGTATCATTGATACTGTCTCGAGTAATCTGATTTGTTCGTTCGCCACATCGCATACACACTAACAGAATTGGGTTGTGTTCCAAGGTGTACATGCTATGATGTATCTATCTGCTCATCTGGTGAAAAGTCTCCTGACAGAGAAAGTGCGCATTTTATATTGGGGGGAATCAATCTGAATGAATGATCGGTAAGTAAAAGCGTAACAGTGTTAGTAGTATCTAATAGAGATGTGAGAGTAATGATATGTTGTCAATAGTTAGCTATTTAGGAATATATATGTCCTTTATGCATGTATGTATACTTATATACCTTGTACAATACATAGTCAGAATGATTCTCACATTCCACCACAATGACCATAATGGAGTAAGTTAAGGATTGTATTTCCAGTAAACAGTACAAAAATAAAGATTCGAGAGGGTTAGAGAAATTATAATTTTTCGCAAATTTTTATCTCCATGCTGTTGAGAGATGACGTTTTTGCTGAGACGTGGATAAATGGATAAAATCACCATAATTACGTCGCAAACAAATGAGGATGTCGTCCATCCGAGATCCAGCGCACGACGATAAGAGAATCTCTCACCCCCAAACTTCATCTTTGCGTTACAATCAGTGCGGTTACGTGGTGTACCTTTACGTCGGTATCTTTAAAGTCCAACCTAATAGCTTTTCAAATTCAGTTATTCATTCGATTGATTCTGTCGAGCATTGGATCTCATTTGCTTACTTCTACCATTATTTTTCGGAGAACGAGTTGTCATTATACTGCACAGTAGTATTTAATATTGACATAAAAGAAAGAAGAAGTGGAAGTAAAATGTTTAGCCTCCCTCCAGTTGCAACGGTTGTGATCGATGATGCACTTGAGTTTATCTATTCGTTTGGACCATTGGCCGAAAAAACTTTGGTTTTGGGTAAGTAATAATAGTATAGTATTGGATTATTTGTGACGAGATTGATCCAAAAACAAACTTAATCAATGTACTCAACGATTTTATGTTATGTTATATTACGTGTTAATTTATCTTTTTTACACAGTTCCAGATGCTTTGAGAGATCAAGTAGCTGTCGTCGCCGATATGGCGGGTATGGATACAGAAACTATATCATACGTTCTTGGGTTATTTGTTTGCTACCCACTTGGTATGATCATGGCTCAAATTCCGTACGGAATGCCAAGACACATCTTTTCATTTATTCTTGGTGCCTTCCTTCTCCAGTTTACATTAGGCGTCCAATGGATCCATCAGCTTATTAGTTCCTTGATTGCATACGGTATGATTTTAGTTCTACCACGCAAGACGCTTAAGATGGCATTACCTATTTTTGCTATGCTTTATATGACCCTAGGTCATCTCCATAGACAATATATTAATTATCTTGGTTGGGATTTAGACTTTACAGGAACCCAAATGGTTTTGACCATGAAACTCTATATGATCGGATATAATTTGTATGATGGTGAACTTTTGGCTAAGGGTACCGACAATCGAGCTGCGAAGAAGTGTGCACCGTTCGCATTGGAAAAAGCACCGGGGTTACTAGAATTTCTTGGTTATACCTTTTGCTTCTCAAACATACTTGCCGGTCCTGCTGCAGAATACTCAACATATTAAAGGCAATTGATGGAAGTATTTTCAAGAGAGCCGATGGAACATCGAAGATACCAAGTTGTATTTGGAAGACTCTCGAACCACTTCTTACCAGTCTATTAAATTTAGCTATTTTCATGACACTTAGCGCTAAGTTCCCTCTACTTAATGAAACCGATCCGCAACATGCCACCCCATTCATCCTTGGGTCCGAATTTATGGCAAGACCTATCTATCTTCGTTTTTTACACGCATGGTTAGGATTATTTGCCCTTCGTGAGAAGTACTACTTTGGATGGAAGAACGCCGAGGGTGCACAAAATATTTGGTATGCAGGATTTGATGGATGGGATAAGGATGGAAATGAAAAGGGTTGGGAAACTTCGAATAATATTGACATTATCGCCTTTGAAACAGCCCCGGATGTTTCTAGATTGTCAAGAAGCTGGAACAAAAAGACATCCAATTGGTTGTCTCGTTATGTGTACATGCGTCACGGTGGTAACTTAATGGCTGTATATTCCATGAGTGCATTCTGGCACGGATTCTACCCAGGATATTATATCTTCTTCATGTCTGTTCCTTTGCCTACATTCTGTGATCGAATGGCCAAGAAGAAACTCTCACCGTACTTTTCAACATCGGATTATTCTTTGTACGGTATCATTGGTACACTGGCTACAACGATTACAATTAACTATATGATTTTACCATTTAATATGCTTGATCGAACATGGTCATTTGAAGCATACAAGAGCTTCTACTTCTTTGGTCACATCGGTTGCATTGTTTATTACGTCGCTCTATCTATGCTTCCGAATGCTGCGAAGAAGGACGACAAGAAAAAAATTGCATAGGAAGGAAATTATTATATAATATGTTCTAATAATAATACTATTAAGAACATATTCAAAGGAAAAATGATATTTTCATACCAATATGAAGTATGGTTTGAGATTGTGCATGCTTGTGTGTGAGAGAAAGATTGACCATGCTAGAAAATTTAATTAAAGTGTTTGCAAAATTGACGATATAGTTTTAGGAACGTATCTTTTTCGACAATTTAGATTAATTACGCATCATTACATGTAATTGAAGGAGAAGACTTTCTCTCTTGAATTGGGGGCATAAGGAATATCAGTTTGTGATGGAAACATGTTGCTTCTTTTTGCCAAGTATCATTGTCGATGGTAGCTAGTTAATGTTAGTGGTAAAGAGTTTCTTACACACATTCATGTAGCACTATCCAAACTTCAACAAAAACATAACCTTTAGGGCTGACTAATCTAAGATATATTATCAAATATATATAAACAACTCATTAACGTACATTACAGTATTGAGGAGAAGAGCAAAATCTCGTAAGGGGCCGATTTCGATTTGTACATTATTGTTGTATTATTACTCCTGTAATTATATAGAGCTAAAGTGACTAACTCAGTACTTCGGACGACAGCAGACGGAACCAATGTCAGCCATCTATTAATTTTTGTTCAGTTTACGTAATAAGGTTAGATTATTACGACGTGAATGGCGAGCATCAAATCTTCTGTCTTTTTTGCTTTTTCGACTTGCGTTGTCAACCTCATAGTTCCTCAAAACTTTGTGGTGAAGACATAGCATAGACGAGCGCCCCGTAACAATGTTACCGAGGGCATGTTGCCATTCAATGGTCACAAGCTTGTTTGGGAAATTCCCCGAATGTAATCGCAGAGATGCGACTTCGGAAACGAAAACCGGTAGATGGTTTGCCACTCCTGCAACGACGGCTTCTTTTTGAGAAGCAAGAGCTTTGGAGTAGGCCTGCTGCCGCCATTAGAGCAAAGTTATGCTATCAAACTCAACGGGGATTACTCTCACCACAAAATAATAGAGGAACTATCCAATTTTGTGCGCATGATCCAATTTGGTAATTGGTACAGGCTTCAAACCTGTAGACGGCTAACGCCGTAGTTGTTCGATTCAACCTTGCGCACGTACGTACATTGGAAATGCTATCAAACTCAACGGGGATTACTCTCACCACAAAATAATAGAGGAACTATCTAACTTTGTGTGCATGATCCAATTTGGTAATTGGTACAGGCTTCAAACCTGTAGACGGCTAACGCCGTAGTTGTTCGATTCAACCTTGCGCACGTACGTACATTGGAAATGCTATCAAACTCAACGGGGATTACTCTCACCACAAAATGATAGAGGAACTATCTAACTTTGTGTGCATGATCCAATTTGGTAATTGGTACAGGCTTCAAACCTGTAGACGGCTAACGCCGTAGTTGTTCGATTCAACCTTGCGCACGTACGTACATTGGAAATTTGACTTTAGTCTTGATAATAACAATCTTTAATATAAAATAATTAGTATTATACGTAGCTATTTCTATATAAATGTTTCGATACTGTGCAACACGTCATAACAAATTACACTATTATTTGAAATGGTCTTTAACTATCTAATTTACTCTCCACACCAAATTCTTGACAGGTTGTGACCCGATCGAAGGAAAATCTACTGACATTGGCTGTATCCGTTCAAGTTTTGATTGCACCCCTGCTCTTTCCAGGCCTGTTTGACATGAAGTTGTAAACTTAAGTGAAGATAGACTGGCATTGTTGGTGCTTGTAATCATAATTCCTCCCTTTTTCACTAATGGAGCAGCCATCTGAACGAGTTCAGCCATATCACGCCCTACACTCCAACGCTTCTTCTTCTTTCCAACACTCGAGCTGGGGGGATCTAAAATCACAACATCGTATTTTTCACCTCTCTTGGATAATTTTTCTAACCATTCAAAACAATCACCATAGATGCAATCGTGGCGCTCGTCAAAGTCGATTCCATTCGCCTCAAGTTGGGGCTCAATTCGGTCCAACCATTTCTTATTCAGATCAAGACTTACTGTTGATGCTCCCGCTTTGGCGGCGGCAATTGTAAAAGCACCACAATGTGCGAAACAGTTCAAAACGTGAGTATCTTCATTACAATACCGAGAGAGCCAAGCCCGATGCGGTCGCTGATCCAAAAATATTCCAGTAGACAAATCTCGATCTAATGATACGTGGTAGGTGATCCCGTTCTCAAGAATTGGGACAATCTCAGGAGCTTCTCGACCTTCAATCAATAGGGGTCGAATTTTGTCCTTAGAGCCCATGGCCGCACGATCTTGATTCGATGGTAGGAGGTAAACTCCGGCAGTATACCCATCGTGTATCGATGGTAGAGGACCTCGAGGCTCCTTTTCATCGTGTTGCACAAAAAGCCAGTCACTATATCGATCAACGGTCCAGCCAGGAAAACCATCGGCAGCTCCATTCACCTCTCGGTATGAATTCGTTAGAGGGTTATCGCGAAGAGACTGACGACCTAGAAACGACCCTTCCTGAAATTTGTGATTATTAAGGCGGTCGGAGAGAATTGCAATGTCGTCCGGGATTTCAGCAGTCTCGGCCTCTGCAGTTTCATCAAACAATAAGCTCGACACTGACATCGAATTACAATGAATAAGTCGTCGAGGAGCTCTACGATCGAAAGGATTGGCTGCAGGATCTCCACGAATACCATCTTCAAATTGAGCCTGTGCATGGTTGATAACATTTGAGCAGGTAGAAAGATGTTCCGAAATTACAAATCGTACTGTCTGGGATACATCACCTTCTCTGCCTTTTCTGACTCTAGATATCATATCCACCTGAAAGGCATCATTTGGTAAGGGCTTTGCATCCTTCTTCGATTTAAAAGCAAGGAAATTGCCGTTCCCGACGACAGCTACATACTCGGCGTAGTCAATGAAGAGATTCGCGACGTTTTTCTTTGGGCAAATCAGTACCAGTCCAGAATCATCAACATCAGTTGCACCAGCTAAAGCAGTCCAAAATTTTCCACCCCGTATTGGATTCCCTTCATCCTCTCTTTTCTTTTTAGCCACGAAACAATTGAAGGTCTCTGATAGGACGAGAAAGAAGCAGCATCGTCTTTATTTTTCACTAATCTTGCTTTTATTCTTTTAAGATTTTCAACCGTACTTTGATCAATACCTTCTTCATCCATTGACTCGTACCTTTGTTGGATACTATCATTGCTTTTATCGTTGTTCGGTTCTTCTTTATTCGCGTCGTATTCCTGACGTTCTTCGGGAGACAATAACGCAAGTATATCCGCCTCATCAAAATTTTCTGGTACATCGTTTGGATCGTAATCTTCATCCTCAATGCCAGCCTCCTCACGCTCTTTAGCTGTCATGCTTTTAACATCGGACCATCCAGGAATATCGATCTTGTTAGCTGTACCTGCTGATGAATCAAACAAGGAATCAGAATCAGCCTGCTCTTCGAGCATAGCCTCCCTCTCTTCTGGCGACAACAAGGCCAGGACATCAGACTCATCAAATTCAATAAATTCATCCTTTCCATTTTCATTTTTGATTCTTATCGTTTTGATTGTGTTTTTTGGTTTGTTAGATGGACCCTTAGTATTTGGAACCTTTTTGGGTGCGGGCGACGATTGTGGCTGCTTGGGGGTCGTCTTTTGCTTTTTGGAGATACTGCCACCCAAGATGGACCAACCTGCAGGTTTATTGATCAAATAGGCATAGGAACCACTAGCACCATTTCCAGTGTCATCATCTTCCACACGAATTTGACCTACAATTTCTGGTTCCACTGTGTCTACCAATGGATCACAATGTTGATTGGCAGGATTTGATAGTCCCGTCTTTTTCGCCTCAAGTATATGGATACTATCTTTATTTGTGCTCATATTCGTATTTGGACTCTTTCTTTCAACGTCGTCGCCGTTATCATTTTCTTGTGATCTGTCATCATTTTTGGACTCGCCACCACGTTGGGAAGCGTACACATATCTTGTTTGGGATTATCGGTTCGCTGTCGTGTACGCTTATTTCTTCGGCCATTCTTTTTTTGTTTCTCCATAGTTGATCCAGCATATTTTTCTTGATTCCTGAGTAGTTCCTTTTTTAAAGCACCAATTGTCGTCTGCTTCTTCTTGAAATTATTACTGTTTTCTGTATTATCGTACCGTTTCTCTTTTTCCACCGCATTTAAGCTAGTCGCTCTAGGCATTACTGAGGTCGTCGTAGGAAGAATGAACGCAGTGACATAGTAAAATTGAAATATAGCACCTAGTAAAAGTAATGTCCTGCAACTAGTAGATATGTGCGCGCCCGTCGTGGCATGTCTTTTCGGCATATTGAAGGGTTTTACTTGTTGCAATCGACACTGTTTAATCAGGCTGCGAGCGGTTTTGATTGACGGTGATGATGATTTTCAGTTCGATGTCGAGATGTGATCAAAATGATGATTGATGATGGATTACTACTTGTATGATGTCGGCAGATGTAAAGAAATGAAGATGAGCGATTTGCTATTTTCTCTTAACTTTTTTGGTTGGACGTCACATATCTGCCCACGTTTGGGATTCTTCATTCGTGGTCGTTGATTGATTTAATTCAGCTGAGTTTCTATTTTTCCTCTGTTTGAGATAAAAATTATAGTACTCATCACATAACAATACATGCGGTTGAGAGTGGAGTCCTTACTACTTGGAATAAGCTTAGGGTGCAATGTATTGAATATTGTATCATGTAGCTACTAGAATTAATTGTCCTAAGTCATTTACTGTCTGCTGATGTGTACTGGTTGACAATATTACCTAGAACTTTAAAAACTGTTGACAGACTAAACTAGTGGGTGAGATGTTGAGAGTAATTTGGCTGGTAAAAATATTGTTCCAGGCAACTTATTATGATCTCGCTTCTATTTTTTATTGTGGCTAGTATATTGGGGGAGTATGCGTTGTGGTAAGAGTGCTGCTAGCTTGTTGTCAGGTTCTACTTGCTCGCAACTACTGTACCCAACATAATTATCTGAAGTTAATATTATTTCGATTGACGTTTTAGAGTAGTTACGCTTAATTGACACGAGGTATATTATAGTACAGCGATTATGTCGTCTTCGTTATCGCTTTAAAAAATTGACAAGAAAGCGGCTTCTTTTCCTTTTTCCCAAGGCGAAATACTAATCAAGCTAGAAATGATATATAATGTATCATCATCATCATCATTGTGGGTATTCACAACTGAAACACGATAAATTTGTTGCTGTGCGTTTTATTATGCAATGCATACATCTACGCCAATTTTAGAAGCATCCAGATTTAAAAAGAACAGTTTCGGTAATACTTCACTATCTCTCAATCTACTTGCCGATGATTGATTCGATAGACAAAGCAACACCCAGGACAGTCTACCAAAAGATCTTTGACGTCTTTATTACTCTTCTTGTTGGAAACAGATTGTTCGTGACCATAGTCGTAGTCGTCGTCGTCGTCGTCGTCAGATCGAGATAAATTATTATTATTAACATTGATATCGTCGTCTTCCATAATTATTTCTTCGTCATTGTCATTCCTTCTATCAGTCTTTTCTTCTTCTTCCCCAGGAATATTATTATTATTATTATTATTATTATTATAATCAATGTGAATTTCCTCTCCACATCGACAGTCGTACACCATGAATTTTTCATTTGTTTCCTCATCAAAAGCCTCCTCTAAATCATCATCATAGTCTAATTCAATTGCACCATTACGTTTATTTTCGATTTGTAATTCCTTCTGGAGTAAATCGGAATCGTATAATATCCTTTGATCAGAATCTCTTAATACTTGCCATGCTTGTTGAATCTTTCGAAATTCAGCAACAGCAACTTCTTCTTTATTGTCATTATCATTCTCATCATCCTCATCATCATCATCAACACTTTTTCTACTGCTGTTGTTGTTGTTGCTACGCATGCGATGCTGCCTGTCGGGGTGCTTAGCTCTTGCTAATCGATGGAACGATTCTTTGATTTCTTCATACGTAGCATTTTTTGAAACATTCAAAACGTCGTAGTGGTTCGTGATTATCCCGTTCATCATGACACAACTGACTCCCTCCACTCGATCACTCTCCACTCATCTCATCAATTCGTTTGACTTACAGTATTATCGTTTGACTTATCGTTTGACGAAGAAATTATTACTGTATGTGCGTGTATGCATGTGAGATTGGCGTCCGTCCATCACCGATCAAAAATTAAATTGTGTGCTGTTTCGATCACAAAAAATCACGATTTTAATCAAAAAGAATGGTGCATGATTCATTCATCTTCATTCCCATTCCATACTGTACCATCGAAGATATTGAAACAGACATACATTCACTTGTAGTAAGAAAGCAGGTCCTTTCTTCAAATATACCTCGTACAGTACATATTCAACAACGTTGTCGCACTTTGCACTCCAATACCAATCCATTAAAAATTAACTTAAATTAAACACATCTTCCGCAAATATGGCTCAAAGATTCAAAGATGCGTTTGCTACTATGGCCAAACAGGTCAACAAAGCTGCTGCCAGTGGTGGTGGTGGTGGTGGTGGTTCTGGTGGCGGTTCTGGTGGCGGTGGTGCTGGACGTGCCGCAGCTGCTGCAGCTCAAAGTGTCACGGCACTTGCGGTTGCCGGTGGTTTAGCCTACGGTACATACAATTCCATATACACCGTCCCGGGTGGTCATCGTGCCGTTATGTTTAATCGTGTAACTGGTATGAAGGATTCAGTTTATGGTGAAGGTTTGAATTTTAACATTCCATGGTTTGAACGTCCTATAATTTATGATATCCGTACCCGTCCCGTGAATTTACAAACGTTGACAGGATCAAAAGATTTGCAAATGGTTACCATTGCCGTCCGTGTTTTGCATAAACCCAATCCGAATAAACTTGTTTGGATTTATCAGACCTTAGGAATGAACTACGACGAACGGATTTTACCTAGTGTGATGAATGAATCCGCGAAGGCTATTGTAGCACGGTATAATGCCAATGAACTATTAACTAAACGTGATCTCGTATCAAGAGCAATTTCTGAAGATTTGCAACGACGTGCTTCTCAGTTTAATATCGTATTGGATGATGTTGCTATCACACACTTGAGTTTCTCTCCTGAATATGCTCGTGCTGTTGAGGCTAAACAAGTCGGTACGTTCCGGAGAATAGTTAAATGAATGGGGAGAAAATGCAACGTCCGTGATAACTTTTGCTTGCTTGCCTTTAGAAAGTACCTTTCTCTCTCCATTTGACAGAATTTATTTCTAACAGGTAGTTTTTTCTCTTTTTCTTTTGTTTCATATGACACACTTACAAACCATTCTATCTTTTCTTTTTCCTAATACAGCTCAACAAGATGCAGAAAAAGCTAAATACGTCGTATTGGGTGCTCAACAGGAAAAGAAGACCATCATCACCAGAGCAAGAGGTGAAGCCGAATCCGCCGAACTTATCGGTCTTGCCGTTAAGAAGAATCCTGGGTTTATGAAATTACGAAGAATCGATGTGGCTCGTGATATTGCTGATATTGTTGCCAAGTCAGGTAATAAGGTATACTTGAACGCAGATTCGTTATTGCTCAACCTAGTGGGCGATGCTGATGAAAAATTTGAGAAGAGTATTAAGAAAAAAGGATGGTTTTGGTGAAGTGAATGAATTTTGCAAATAATATACGCAAACGCGCACACATCACACACACCATCTACTTCTAATAATGTTGACATATGCAACCTTCCTAATAATTGCATTTGGTTTCAACAAAAAATGAAAAGAGTTATTTCCCCGGGCAATATTTTTTCTTCAACTATATTTTATGAAAATAGTTTATATAAAGTCAGTAATATATTATGCTTCTAATTGTGTAGCTTTTTTCTAGATAATATTATAAGTTGTCATGATACTATCTATAAGCACATTCCCTTGCAACTCAGGTAGTATATGAGTTTCTATGCAACTTAACTTTCCTAAATTCAAAATAATGTTTACAAAATAACAATTTGATAAACTAAATTAAAGTATAGCGCGTATCAAATTTCATTGCAAAGGAGCATCATAACAATCCATTATGTCACCTTTTTCGAGGGATTGACATCCGTTCGTCTCTTTTGATCAAAAGTTAATAGTCGTTTGACGGACGTGAGATACTTTCTTTGGAATTCACTATTCATGACATGCGCAACATTCGACGATTCGATTTTAGCTCGTCCACTACGAGCATGAATACCGACCATCGTAACCCCAATAGGCCATGCGGCTCTTCCGATCGCCATATCAATATAAGAATCATGAGCCTGAACAAATTCACCTTCTTTAGCAAAGTTGACAATTTTCAATAAATGAAATTGCAATCCATCCTCTAACTTTCGACTCTTCAAGAGTTTGAATAGGGGTCGGATGTAATCTTTACATTGTTTTAGTGTCTTCGATTCATGCCTACCAGCCACAGATCTCGTGATAGATTCTGGTCTATTTGTCAATTCACGTTCCCATTCCTTCAATAGAAATTTCAGATATTTATATATAACTTTTGGATGATCGGATGGGTCTTCTTCCTTTTCTACTTCTGTATTATCCTCGCTTTGATCTTTCTTATTCTTGGCTGCTTCGTTACGGGCCTTATCGGCCGATATCTCCTCAATACCAAACTGCTGTTGATTTTGAGTGTTAGACTTGTCCCTATCTAAGAATGGGTTACGAATACGATGTTCTTGCCCTAGCCGAAATTCTTCGAGTTCTGATAGACCCTCTAAGGTTTTAGATTGCTGTTCGAGTGCCTTCTTCAATCGTTCTAGTCGCATCGTATTGCCTTCTCCAAAATACCGAATGACAAGACCCATTTGCCGAAGTTTCCGCGTAATAGATATAGGAGAATTTTCCGAATTTTCGTCTAATGAAATAGAAGTTGAGGTAGAAGACGAAGTATCTTTCTGCGAGTCACTGTTCGATTCAATTTTGTTCTTCTTGTTAGAGTTCGTTTGTACTTCGTCAGATGTCTTATTTTGATCCAATTTCTTAGACGACGATGATGACGACGATATGGACATAGTTGGATCGTTCTTTAGCTTATCCCGCTTTCTCTGTTTTTTCCATCGTTTTCTGTCTTTCTCTTCTTGTTCTTTCTCCTCAATCCGACGAAGATCACTCACCTTAAGGTACTTGCGTTTTGTATTTCCGTCACCGCTACTGCTTGCACCCGCCTCTTCCTTTGCTTTGGCGAGCGTCTGCTTTTTGCGTTCTAATTCTCTTCTAAGAAGGTCCATGATATCAGGAACACTCTACTTGTATGTCTATTATTTAATCCGCAAGGAAAGACGGGTGTGTTATTGGTGTAGTTCAGTGCAAAAGTTGTTTTGTGTTCTCAATCATGTTGTCATAGAATCATCATTTTCATCGTGTTGTTTGATGAGAGAGGGAAGTTAGTTACTAAAAGAGCATGGTTGATTAAGAAGGGGAAAATGCTAAACGAGGAAAGTTGGGATCGTTATTGAACAAGCACTCCTCCCCGCCCGTATCCCCCAAATCAATAAAATTGGCTACTACTAGTTCAAACTCTTTGTGTATCATTTGAGTGCTTTACTACTTAGGAAAGACTAAGCACACCATAATGAGCAACAATGCACTCTTCAATTATCAGTGTGACACTATGTGAGAAACTATATTTTGCATCCTATACGTACAGTAGTGATATAGTCTCCTATTCACTTTGTGAGAAGAAGTGTGTGTGTGTGTGTGTGTGCTATGATGTGTGCTATATGATGTAGGCTGTAGTAGTAATATAATTTATTCAACCAATGTGGTAAAATGTTAAGTTCTTTTTCCATTGGTCAGTTCCAGTTTGTTAATGCTAGTGCACTGTACCAGTGGTTGACATGATGTCATCGGAAGAATGTGATTTCATACCAACAAACTGACCATTCTCCGCAATAAAGCATGGTGTTAGAGCTCTTAGTATGAGTGGTCCTAGTCTATCCTTTGCTTTGTATGTCAACACTGATAGTAAATTTCCTCTGTGCATGGCATGGTGTGACTAATTCTACTTCATTCATCAGAGAAATACAGGTGAAATTAATATAGTATCGTATTTTAGAATATAAACTTCCGGAATTATTCCGTACTTTGATTTAATTTTTAAGCTTGGAGCATGTTCGGAAGAAAACAATCGCGTCGTGTTGAACGGAGTGTAAAGAGGTTAGAAATGTAATTACGACACGCTAAAACGTTACACGATGGTACACAAGTTCTGTGCTCATATTGAGCACACATCTTTTGCTTAGGATATTTCGGAAGTACCAGTCGTCCACATTACTTCTTTTATTTATCATTCAAACGCGATGAGAACGAAACATACTGTTCTAGTACATCTCGTCTTGTATGGATTAAAGAAAGTAAGAGGTTTGACTAATAACAACATACATTAGCAACTCTTGCTCTCCCCAATAAATGATCAGAGGACGGGACAACACTACTAGTACAGCGTATCGGGTATGTCACCTAATACAGCCAACCCAGATCTTGTTTTTGTAGAAAACAATATGATGCATTCCAAATCTGAACAACAATTTGTCCGCCATAGTTGTGCACCTAATCGTATAATTATCGATGAGGACGACTTTGACCTCGACATCAATGATGACGTTGTCGACAACATTGACGCTGATTATAGTGACGGCGGAAGTAGTTATAAGATTAGAAGCCGTCGCATAGATAACAGCAATAACAACATCAACAGCATAACAGCAATAACAATAACAATAACGTTCACATCCACAATAACAATAGCTATAAAAAACCTCAACGGTGTATGTCGTTGCCAGCAGATTTACACAAAATAGCTACACGTACTGTGTCGATTATGATAACAAGGACAATCGATGAAAGCTTACATAGTACGTATGGTTCAGACGAAGAAGGGCCAACAGGACGTAGGAGGAGGAGTAAAGATCGTCTTTCGTTACAATTTGACAAAATTAAAATACGAGAGTATTCAAGAACAGTAGGAGACAACCCATCGTGTAGTTCCGGACCACCAATAAGGTAAGATTAATAATAGTAATTGATTACTGTGCGTGCATTCGTTCGTTCGGTTATTTGCTTGGAATTCCTTCTATTTTCTTAATCTTTTTTTCATACAATGTCAATCACTCCACTCTTGCTTTGAAAATTGAATCGAATTCCATTATAATTTCCAGTATATCATGGGAATATAATATTTTGGCAGAAATGAACCTAGACGATTATGAAAATCATAGACCACCTAGAAGAGTAAGGAATGAAATGGTCTTACCCGAGCCGTTCGACATGAGATATTACGTCAGGAATGGGGTGCAAGCAACAAAGAGATTGCAGAAGCAGTTCGTATGAATGTTAAGGTTAAAAATCAAAGAAAGACAACTGTTAATAATCTAGATAATAAAGCAGCTCAATTGGAAGAAGTAATAATAAGTGCTAGCAGAAAGTTGAGAAGAATTGTTACATTTAAAAATCTATAAATCAACAAGTAAAAGACCTGGAAGAACAACTCGATTTAACAAATCGTAGACGATCCAAGTTGCTATATTTGGAGCAGCATAACAAATCTCAACATACGAATAGAGAAAGCAGCGCTGACACGGCTCCAATAGAAAACGGATTTCGGATGATTTCAACGATGCGACGAATGATCCCGCCGTACATGTACCACGACTACAAGAAGGTTCTAGTAGTAACGGGAACAGTTCATAACATAAAGGTTCTCTCTCTCTCTCTCTCTCTTCATTAGGTGGGATTTTCCAGGAATATGTATGTATATATAATACATACAAGCATTCTACATATCCTGCAATGCATGCATACACGCATATTGCGTCAAACTGGAGAATATCTTAGAATGGATAGGCTTTTTTGTTTCGATCCTCAAGCCAATTTTAATTTTTCACCAAACTAAGATCATTCTAATAACTACATACATGAGTAAATATTCTGACAAAATTTTAAAATTTACCAATTAAATACGACTATATTGTCTGAGAGTTTATTTCAATTAATTTATAAGGTAGAAGGATACAGTAGGCCTTGTTATTTTTATTTACTTTTAGATTATAAGTAGAACAGGAGAGGAAAGATGACATTTAAAATATATACATATAATTTGTTCTTCTAACTGGATCAGAAAACCAACATTGCAGTATCATATATTGATCATACTTGTCTACTTCTTAATTGAGATGCAAAATAATTTGAGGAGGAACTGGAGTATGATAAATATGTATACAAATAATCAAGGTGCAACAAAAAGGAGCTGTTGTTGTCCACAGCTGAAGAAAATTGCAATAACAAGAATCAAGCAAGAGAACATCTTAGAACATGATTTGGATAGTGTTTTTTCTGAAGATGACATCAGACAGGATTGTAAAGAAGAGTTACATAAGTATAAGAAATGTGTTCCAAAAGTTTCAATGAAAGGCAAGTTTCCCCATGCCATTGCTTGGTGGAAGAAATATGAGAAGCATTTTCCACATCTAGATGCATTAGCCCACAAATATCTATCTATTCAAGCTACACCTGCGCTGTGCTTCGAAGTAGAGAATTTTTGGTCTAGCTGGTAGAATAATTGAGGATGGATGTACAAGATTTGATCCTCACACGGCTGGAAAATTACTATGTAGCTAGTGATTAATTATGGATGGTACGATATACTGTAAATTGGAGAGTATAATTTTTTTAATTAACTACTACATCTATAATTTATATCTTATACGTGCATTTGTCAGTGAGAGTCACGCTCATTTATGAACTCATTAGCAACAGATTACTACAAAAAAGCTATAAAATTCCCCCCAATATTTGAAGGGAGTGGCCAAATGCCGTGGTGGCGTTGGGCAGTCTCCACTAAAAACCCATCAATCATGCTTCAACATGCAAACATCGCTTACATACACTTATTGTTTGAAAATATCAGCAGCGATACGGGTATGCAGTGCGATGCCAGAGGCAATTATAATGAAAGTGTACTAGTTGCAGGGCCTTCCGGCACTGTAAATATTGTGGGAGTTGGTTGAAGTCTAATAATTTGTTCTTTTGAAAAACGGGTATGCTCAGCGTGGAGCATACCTGCTTCCCTAAAAGTGGGTAGGGACACCCGCTTTACTAACCTGCTTTGTAAAAAAGCAGGTACCCATACCCGCTTTGTAAACCCACTTTGTACAAAAGCGGGTATGCTCCACGCTGTAAACACTGTAATAGAATAATTTTCATACCCGCTTCCCTAAAAAGCGGGTAGGGATAACCGCTTTGCTTACCCACTTCGTAAAAAAGCAGGTATTGGGTAACCGCTTTTGCAAAAATTAACATAATTATTTAGTTTCTACGAAACCCCCAAAATTTATTAGTGCCGCAAGGCCCCAGTACAATACTTAGTATTGTATCTGGAACGTGAACCCAGAGAAGGAGGGAGGCAAACAACTCCCCCCACTCCCCCAACGTCAACATACCAGTAGCAACAATAGAACATAGTCTTCAGAAGCCTACATAACGAATACGACATCTCAACGGAGTAATTATAATAAAAAAGTGATACCTTGAAATGTCATATCAACAAGAGGGCTCTTATCCACGATATACGAGTCTTTGTTTTGTCATGAAGAAACGCTGAGTCAAACACTAAACATCAAATCGTTTATTATCAAGACTAGCAGCGTCTTCGGCAATCCACAACCGGCCTCTCTCGCTCTCTCTAATATACGTTACTATTTTTGACAATGGTTTGGAAGATAAACAAACACAGAAAGTCAGGTGACAAGCGGGATATCAGCATTAAACAAGCGCAAAAAGCAGTATTTGAGAGTCAACCAAAAATAAAAAGTTGCCTGAAGAAAACGAAAGATTACTCCGAGCACAAACAACCGTCACAGGATTTTTCTCCGTTTCAGAATGATGATTCCATCGGCAGCAGAGTACAACGAGACCAGAGCAGTAAGTCTGGTGGGAGTAGATCGCGGAGCGCTAAATCTGGTGGGTCTAAAAGATTTAGTGATAGATCGGTAGAAAGTTTAGGATCTGGAAACTCTTCCTCGGTTCATAGTAAGCAAATAGCTCTGGTTGAGCAACATTCTGAAAGCTCTAGAAGTAGGGACCAAGAGTCGCGAAAGTCAGAAAATGCCCAATCCATTCAAACGATAAGCAGTGAACATTCAACAGCGTCGAGAAGTCTATCAGAGGTGAAGAAGAAGAAGAATGTTCGTTTCAACGTGATTTATTTTCGTGATTATGAAAGGATGATAGGCGACAATCCGAGTTGTACAACAGGACCGCCTGTTGGGTAAGTACCATGATGATTCGTTTTGCTTCGTAAATAGATAAATAATTTGGTGCTGAGTATGAAATGCAGAAAAAAAACATTATTCTACCGTATGTGCTCATTTAAATCCACACATTGTTTGATAATGAATGATATAGCATCGGGTGGTCCTATGGAAAAACGCGTGTGATTGATGTCAACAGTTATGAGGCGGCAAGATCCTATAGAAAGTCTCCATCACATTTGATTCTTTCAAGAGAAGAAAGGGAGGCGCTGCTGTTAAACTGGGGGGCCTCGTTTCACGATATAATTGAGGCTGTTCGAAGCAATTTGAAAATTAAAGTGAGTACAGATACTACAATGTTTATTAATGGATTCTGGAATTAATGTGTTCGTTGACGCATGGTCTCGATGATACTGTACCCCTAATATCTTCACTCATTTTTAATTCAGAATCAAAGAAGACAGACGGTAACAAATCTTGGGAAGGTTGAACGTATAGAGGAAGCTTTTGAGAGTGCTACACGAAAACTAAAAAGCGCGTTGATGCTTCGACGCAGTACGGGGAATAAAGTGAAACGGCTACAGGAGCAGGCAAATCTAGCTCAAAGTGCGCTCACATCTTTGAAAATTGCAGAAGATAGGGCATTGAGTGAAATGCGAGGAGCACGTCGTGTTCCAATCCAAGAAGCGCCTAAAAATAATGAAGACTTTGGAATATCGTCGTCATCAACCGAAGATGCAGAAAGCCGTAGGTCGCATTTGATTCTGCCCGAAAAAGAAGACCAAGCATGTTCGTCTAAAGGGGGCAACAATAGCACAACACAATCAGAGCTTGAAATTGAAAGGTTCTATCGAGAATTGGAGCTTGAAATGTTTGGCGACGACGAAGAACTATACGAACTACCTTCTATGGTTGGACAAATGTTAGAAGTTCCCGCGATTAATATTCTCAATAATGATGTCAGCGTTCTGAGACTGGATAATGCTGCTGCTGATTCGAATGAGTCTTACCAAGATTACAAAGATGATTTTGATGATGCCCTCCTTGAACGGGAACGAAATCGATCGATGATAAGTCAGTCGTTACTACAAGATGCAGAAAGCGATAATTCCAAAAACAGAAACTATGTCTCGTCTAGATACCAACACTATGAAGGAAGGAGACCAAGTTACTCAGCGGACTCTCGAGGGCAAAACCCCAGAATGACACGAGTGAATGAATCATCGAAATATCAGGAATCACATACTAACCATCAACAAACAATACCTTTGCACGCAGGAATGACTATGTTTGAAGACTGCGCGCTTCTTGGCGGTCAAAATGGTATGTCAGCATATCGCGAGAAGAAGAAGAAACGACTCTCTTCCCATGGTAGAGATCCGAATGCTGGACCAACAGTTCAATATATACCTCCACCGTCACATCTACCTCCATCACACTGGATGGAGGATTCAGATCAGTCTCTTGTTCCTTCTAGAGGTCACGACACAATAACAATTTGTGAGGACAATTTTGGAGGTAAGAATCAAAATGGGAATCGAGATTATTACTCCTACAACAATGTAACATTTGCTTCGAATTATTATTGATCATTTCATCGCTTTGAAGAAGTCAATATGCTTTTGGAAAAAAACTACCTCAAAATAGTACTGTGTGAATGGGGTCATACAAAAGATGCTCTCAAAAGCTCTCCACTACAATATGCAATTTCATAATAGCTTTGCTGCAGGTGGAAAATTGTGCTACCATTGATGACTTCGTTTACATGTATGTACATGCCAATGGACTAATCACATACAACGTCAATCAGCTAGCTACCTTGACGAAGGTTATTCGTACAGATGACATCATCAAACGTCAGAATTGAATCATTTCGTGCACTGGAATAAGCTAAGGTACATGATGCGATATTTTTGTAACATTTTTAATTTTTGAAGAAGTGTAAGAAACACATCCAATTATTCTGTCAAAAGAGTATCTATAGTCGTAGTGAAATATGATTCCTACTAGATGCAACAGTCAAGAAATAATTTAATAGAGTTTGTTAAAAACTATATGTATACTCTTATATAAGTACCAAAAGTTGGATAGCTGTGATTGTGCTTGAATGAGGTAGAAATAAAATCATGTAGGATATTACAATAGGATCGAGAAGAGAAACGATGTTTCTTCTTTTCTTCATCCATCTTGAAGAATCTAGGATGGTGGAGCCCAAAATAGCAGCATATTGTAGAACAAAAGATCCTCAGATCTACCCCTAGTTGAGAATATGTATCCGCATTATATTCCTTGAGCGATGGAACATATTGGAGTACCAACACAGTATCATTGTCATCTATGTCAAGGCTGTGTATATTGTACTGGTTGGACACTTACTCTCATCATACTACATACAGAATGCATGTTATGTATCACAATAATTGTCAAAGTAGTAGGAAAAGGAGCCAAGCAGTGGCAGGAATGTCACAAACTGGCAGATAGAACTCTACCACAAGCCTTCAACCTTTGCTACTCAATTGTAATTCTGGTATCATTTCTGCTCTAAAGATAATCAACTATGATAACACTTTGACTACTGAAAGAACTAACAACTAATAACAACATGGATTTGCATTTCTTTGCTATTCAAACAATTCCAACCAATCTGCCACTAAGAGATTCAATCACATGCCGTGTTTTAATGACCTACATATTTGAAACAGCTATTGACCTATATTTTTAGAAATTGCATTCTACTTTAGACTCAGTTGTATGAAGTAGTATAGCAACTATCTTCTACAGTAGTTAGTACCACAGTAGTCATTTATTTACTGTAGTGTTATTTAGCGTATGTCGTCGCGCGCATATTCTTGCTATTTCCATTTGTTTTCCCGCGCAACTGTACTACATTTTTGTAGTACAGTAGCATAAGCACGGTACGCCGTACAATCTCCATGCGAGAAAAGACTAATAAATCGAGATTTCAATATTAACTCAATCAACAACGCATAACACTACCGCTTCGGTAATCTTCAGTCTCTGGGATTAATGTTATCCCTTGACAAACTCATAGTTTCAAATCTTACATCGCGATAGACTTAAATTACTACTTTTTCTATTCACTTATTCACTAAATAGCTCATACACATTCTTCATTTTTGGGTGGATTGAAAACGACCATTCCTCATAGGCATAGCCTGGTTGGAAAGTAAGAACATTATCGCACAGGATTGCAAACAGGAATTGAACTTTTATCACTTCAAAAAAAAAAAAAAAAAAAAAAAATTGAAGATGGCGCCAGTCTTTGCGGCGATTGGAATTACGCCACAGATTATCGACGATGAAAGACTCAAAACAATAAGAAGCTCTCTGGAGGCAATATTTCTGAAAGGACCATTGGATTATGCGAATTGTGCTTCAATAGAGGAAATTACCATGCCGCTCGATATCGAACGCATTGTGACGCTGTTAGAACCCTGCCAATCGTGGACGTTTGAGGAACAGGTAATTATTATTCTATTGTTTTCCCTCTTTATATATATTGAATACTTCAGACAATCTAATCTAACCTTGTCAACACCATCTTCTTCTTTTCGCAGGTCGATCTTCAAGAATGGGTTGAGGTTTTGAACAGAATTGACGCTTCTTTGTCGTATTACATTCAGAAATATCCTTCTCTATTACTGATTGGTCCCGTTGAACGGAGAAAGTCAAAGGATGCATCAAAGGCTCTGGAACAACCTGTATCCAAACCAGCAAGATCACTCGAGGACGTCAACAGTGTACCTGATACTGTTCGAAAGAATATTGTTATTATATTGAAATTCTTGTCGGGTTTACTTGCAAACTCATCCAATAAAACAATCTTTAATTCTGTTGAAGAGCTGGTCGATCTTTTAGCGGCTGCAGATGACAATATTTCATCCGCATCTTTAGAAACATTATGTGCTTTAGCTACTCCTCCATCTTTGCACAAACAACAGGTTCCGGAGATTCAGCAGCATTGTTCTGCCTTGCACCAATCAAAATCTGCCTCACATAAACGACTTACAGCGCTGGCTAGGGGATGGGGTACTCGTGGATCGGGTTTAGGGTTATATACGTGTGCCGTGGCCGACGACTCTTCATTCGGCCAAGGTACACTTCCACAGCAGGCAGGAGAACTAAATTTTAACTTTTTCAAAACTCAAACAACATCCGAAGAAAATAAGACCGGGGACGACGAGGAAATGGAAATTGACGATTCTTCTTTATTGGTTCGTATAAACCTATCAGCTAACAATTTTGTAGAAGATTCCTCCGAGGTGGCGGTCGACGCGATGACGGCAATGAAGACCAGTGACGAAAGTGATGATTCTACAGGGAGTAAACAGAAACGGAGAAAAGTTGCTTTGACTGGAAAAGGGGAGAAAAGAGTTCGATCTACTGCTGACCTATTCTTCGATTGTCTTCAACAGGTTGGTGGATCGGAAAAATCCCTGCAGATCGACTATTTCCATTGCTAGCGGATATTCGTCTCACAAGATCATTCTACTGTCAGGCAACAAGAGTTGGTGCAATTGAACGAAGACTTCAAGCTCTCATTACTATTCTTCACGCACATCCGTCTCAAGAGATTATGGCTGGATACTTTCAAGCACAACCAGAACTTTGTGTCGAGTTGGTAGATCTACTTCGTCCAACTGTTTCATCTGGAGCGGTATCAGCAGCTTCGTCATCACCGACATCTGTTAACCACCCTGCACTCAATCAAGATAGTATTGCAGCTCTTGCAAATTCTCCGATTGTTCCGTACCAAGTTCGGGAATTAGCTCTTCAATCATTGACAGCATTGGCTGCTCGTCGAGATGGTAGTAACGGGGCCCTAGCAGGATTCGCACGACATTCAAATATTCTATCAGAACTCGGAGTCGGTAAGGGACAGTATCTAGGTCTTCTTCCAACTTTAATTAGGTACTCGCTTGCTTCTTTAGGATCTCTGGTTTCCACCTCTCCTAGCCCTGATGAAAATAAATCAAACGAGATCTTTGGTGGTTCCATACCATCAGACAAAGGAACAGTAGAAGATGATATATGTACCGATATCGGTTTGGCATTCATAGAGGCAACTTCAGCCCCAGCTCTGCCAAGGTTTCAACAACTGGAAAAGGCACTTCTTTTTATTGACTCTGTACTTACACTAACATCAGCGATTGTGTCAACGCCTTCGGGGACATCATCTCTCACTGAATGTGGCTTAGTACCTGCATTGTTGAATACTGTATCCATTCACTCCGATGAATCTATGGGGAATATCATGCCAGAGTCGTCTTCTACATTTGAAGTCTTGCGAATACAATCGCTTCTTAGATTTATAATAGCTCAGGCGGTACAAATACTAGAGGGCGCCATTGTCACTCACAACAATGCATTATCTGCATTTCACAATCTGCAGGGAGTGGAGGTTCTTACCACTCGTCTCTCGAAGGAGATATTGAGTGTACGTGACAAGAGAATTAACGCTGAATCAAATCACGAGTGTTCACCTATGGATATAGACAATACAGATACAAATAGAATGGAGTTGGATTCTTCTTCGTCTATTTCTTCTGATGTTGGACCACGGGCATCGCAAAGAGTGCTGCTGTTTGGTATTGTGACATGTTTGACAGTGGTTTTCCATCAAGAATCCACATCTTCGTCTGTCTCAGTACCATCTGGTACGGCAGAAATACAGAAACCCGAGTTAACGGAGGCATTGATTGAGATCCTAGATAATGTCGACTTGTATGGTGGGCACCTCGCCTCACTCATTTCGACACTTTTGTCAGATGTAATGAATAGCGACCCTCATGTGGTACGTTACGTCCACGAGAGTGGCCTAGCGCGTTCGTTCTTGAAGATGCTCGATTTTGGACCTTCAGTTGAACCCATTCCTCCACCAGTACCCGAATTGATTATGTCCATTCCTACCGTCCTGGCTGCACTAGCTTTGACGGAAGATGGCGCAAAGAAAATTAAAGGAAACAATCCCTTCCCTGGACTGCTCAAAATCTTTTATCATCCGAAATATGCTATGCCTAGGAGTCGGTGCTTACTGAATGAAATGACCTCAATAGTTGGAACTGGTCTTGATGAAATTATGCGTCATGTTCCAGCTTTGAGTAAACTTATCTGTAAGGCAATTTCGGAGGCTATGATGGAAGTTGTGTCTTTTGGAGAAGTAGTATCAAAAAAGGAATTAGACCTCCCACCTGCAGTCGAAGGTGCTACACCATTGGATGTAGACAATGATCGATCGTGTCTCATACAGTACACCCTCAACTTTGGACAAATTCTTGAGCAGATTCTTCATAATGAAGAACATTGTGAACCTTTCGTCGAATCTGGAGGTCTAGATGCAATACTGAAGATGTATCCCCATCTGATGCCAACAGGTGATAGGTTCCTCGCGCATGTCAGTTGTCTTAGCTGTCCATCTTTGAGTACAATCAGCCATTCTACAACAGAAGAAGCTTTGACTTTGGCGTTCAAATGCATCTCTCTGAGATACGATCCATTGAAACTCATTCGGAAAACAGTTGATGCAATGAAGCAAAACATCGATCTTCTCAAAGTAGCGCAGCTTGAAATGAGATCGGCTTTTCCATCGGATGATTATAACACCGAAGACGATTTCGACGCCATTTACGTCCTCGATGGTTTACCTCGTCTATCTATATGTGACATTAAAGATCCCTCATTTATTTCGAATAAAGTTGTACTGGCGAAGTATCTTAGAGCAACTGTTACTATCCAATGGCTAGCTGGGCTTCTTTCGGCGGTGATTCAGGCATCTTGTCAACGTAGCTCAGAGAGCGGTGCTGCCTGGAGTCGAACAGAACGCGAATGGAAGAAAGAACTATCTTCTCCCGAATTTCAAGATGTATTCGCTTGCTTGTCGAGTTTTTTTCAGTCTGCCACATTTGAGGCATGTCGCATTCGTACCGAGGAAGGGTTTGAGGAAAGAGAGATGAAGAGACAACGAGGGAATGATTTAGATCATGTGCGATATAAACTGCGAATCGTTTGTCCAGAAGGTGCAGTTGTACGTGATGGGATCGAAATTGATAGTTGCGAGAGTGTCGGAAGCATGGAGATGGGTGAGATTGTTGAATCGTTTGATCGTTGTGTAAATTCTTCAGGTGTTTTACGGTATCGGACGCAGAGAGGCTGGCTCTCAGAGCAAACTCGGGGTCATGGGAGAGAACCAATTGCTGAAGTTTTGGCTGTTTGGAAGTCTAAGACCAATGATAAAAGTGAGCAATCAGAGCGGGACACCAAGGGACGCATTGAAGATGGTATACCTGATCTTCGTAGTTCTAGTGCCAATGTCCTAGCCAGGATGCAAACAATCTATGTTGAATTATATTCATCTTTAATTCGATTAGCGCTTCAGAGCTTGCCTTCTCTGTCCGTCCGTCATATCTCGTTCCAGCCAGGGGCTGTCGGTTGGCATATATCTACTCTAATGAGAATGTTGAGCTCAGGAATTACCAAAGGCTTTGCAAGACCAGAAATTTTCAATACAATTCGAACAACATCGGAATGTAAAATCAATAAATTGGGTGTTTCTCTCTATCTAGGATCTTTGCTCAGCCATCTCCAAGCATGCCTCTTCGAAGATAAAAGAGATAAACAGACTGTACATTTGCCTTTGCTTATTTCCCTTGCAAGTACGCATATTGACATGGTCGACGAAGTTTCTGACAATGCAGAGACAACTAAGATAAGTTTTTTCGATGGAATTCAATTTATTTTTGAGCTATGTCTCGCCGATTTTGAATCGAGAGCTGCAAAATTGATTATTCAAGATACCGACAAAAATATCCCTAGACAGAGGTTGAACAGAACAACAGCATCTTGTCTGCCTCCCGCAACTACTTTACTTCGTCGTCTGTTATCAGTTCCTTCAATTGTATCCTCTCAAACGGTCGCGCTTCTTGGAAAGATGAAAGAACAGGACATCTCTCTTCTTTTTGGCATGACGACGCAAGCTGAACAATCTACTCCGAACGGCGACGATGAACCGAAAAACTTTGTAATTGAACAATTTTCGCGAAAGTTGTTATGCAAAGTGTCCGATATTATAATAAAACCTTGGACTGACCCTAGAATAGTTAATGCACCACCGCATGTCATACATCCACTATCGACTCTGGTATCGGAAACAATGATCGCTCTCGAAGACTCAAAAAAATCTTCATTGCCATCAGCAGCCCCTACACCACCAAGTACTAATAGTGCAAGGGAGAATCCTGCTTCCAATATTCCATTTCGTAGTATGTTGGAAGGATTTAGAGCAGCAACAAATGGTGTAAATCCAAGTGATGACTTTGAGCCATCAGAAGAAGCAATATCGCGTTTAATGGAAATGGGCTTCAGTCGAGATCATTCTTGGGATGCTATAGACAGAACAAGATCCAATACACTAGAAATTGCAATGGAATATGCATTATCCAATGCACCTTCGAGTACTGAAAGCATAGGAGAAAGAAGAAGTCTACGACAAATGAATCGACTTCAACGTCTACGTCGAGAACAAGTAATGTTAGAAGAAACGGCTGCTAATGCTGTAACAGGAGAAAGGAGTCAACCTGATTCTGGATCCAATGCCAATCCGTCTGATGCGAATGCGAGCGCTGGAGCCATGGATGTAGATCAAGCCACTTCGAATGAAGTTGCAGTTACAAAAACTGAAGCAGACCGTTCACGTGATGCGTTGATTGAAATGGTCTCATCACGTATCACTTCTTGGAAGCTGGAAAGCTCCAGAGTTGCTTGTACCATCTTATCATATGAAAAAAAGACTGGTCCCGTTGAAACTGCTAACTACGAGAGCAAGGGTGGTGGTGAAAGCGAAGCTCTGACAACTGTCATATCATCTTTTCTACTCAACCTATGTCAACGGCATCCTGACGACAGAGATGTAATTGCCGGGGATATTTTTAATCGTCTCAAGGATCAGATGTTAGAAAAGAAAGACGGCGAGACCAAATTCTGGAGTGTAATCCCTGGCAAC
This sequence comes from Fragilariopsis cylindrus CCMP1102, assembly GCA_900095095.1. NCBI lineage: Eukaryota > Bacillariophyta > Bacillariophyceae > Bacillariales > Bacillariaceae > Fragilariopsis > Fragilariopsis cylindrus. Next base: position 47,679 of record FMBT01000120.1, read on the forward strand.
GAATCAAGCTTTGCTTCACTTTGTCACTGTGCAGTGCTCTTTATCCGTGCGATACCAAAGATGCGGACGTTATTGCTAAAGGAAGGGCTTGTGGGCTCCATTATTTCTATTATTACTAATTACTTGAAAGATTCAAACTTTAATAATGCCTCAAACCCGAAAGGAAAGAGATGGCCTATATGGTTTCCCTCTACTCTTCTGTTGCTGGATATTATGGCTCAACCTATTGTTGCTTTCTCAGCCAAAGATAACATAGACGATTCCGATAAGATCGACGGTAAAAATTCTTATCAAGAGTTCTACCAGGTAAAAGAAGAACATAAAAAACAGACATTGGAACTTTCTGCTTTGGCACATAAGCTATTCTCTGCGTTGAATAAAGTGGATAATAAAACTATCTCGAAATCCAAGAAAAGTGTTGAAGGGGACGATTTGCCGTCGAGTACAAGTACAGATAGCAAGAACGAAGAATCCGAGTCAAGTTCGACGAAGATCGAAATGATATTCCAGTCTGTCCCTGCCTACTTCCCGCTGATTCCTTCTCAGACTGTTGAGACCTGTGCAGATATTTGTCTCGCGATCCTTGGAGACGAATCACCCTCAACTCAACCGGGAGTTACCCATGGAGCACTCCTATTGCTAATGAGACTATTGCGAAATCCGAAGATGTCTACATACTGTATGAAAGCGTGTGCAGGGCAAAAAATCTTGAGTCTTCAGCGATCATGTCGTTTCAACGGACACTCGGGTTTAGTTGCACTTATCTTCCGACGTCTATTAGAAGATGAAACCACGCTTCAATCTTCTATGGAAACTGAAATTAGAAATGCCATCGTTAAGTTAGACGGAAAAAAAGTGAGCGCTGTCCCAGGTGAGAAAGAAACAATCAGTGTTCCTCGTAAATCCTTTCTGAAGGCAATCACACCCATTCTATGTCGTGATCCAGCTTGTTTCTTGAAGGCATTGGCGGGGACAACAGTTTTTGAAAAATCTAGTTCCGATTCTGATGGGCGTGTAACTCTTCTTACAACTGCTCAGCGGTCAAAACAAATGGAAATCATTTCAGAAACACTGAATCTAAAACAAGCACATTCGCAAACCGGAAAGGTATCAACCGACCGTAGGCGATCAAGTGCAAGTAAACAAAAGAGACTTTCAAATGGGGGTAGAGGAAGAAGTAAGACTCCCACTCGTTCAAACAAGCGGCGATCGATTAGTAAAAAAGATAAGGGAGAAACAAAAGAAAATAACGAGGAAGATCATTCCAAACATCATGGTCATCACACACCTTCAATATCACAACAAATCACTTGGCTTTTATTGAATCAAATTATCCAAACAGGTGTGCCGAAAGCACGTGGTGATAATACTGAATCATCCAAAGATGACTTTGATTTGTTTGGATACGAAACGTCATTTCTCTGGACGGCTAATATGTTGGAGATTCTTGCCGACTTGGTTCTATCAATACCTGCGTGTGCCACTGCCATCCACAAGTTCAAACCTCGGAAGAATCGAGAATCATCTTTTTCTACTATTAATAATGCTCTTCAGGACAGTCCAAGCCCCCCTCGAACATTTGTTAGTTTTTTGCTTCATGTACTTCTTTCACAGGATCGCTGGAATGTAAAAGCGAACAAGAGAGTTGATAATGAATCAAATTCTGATGGCAATGATTTATCAGCATCGGAAAAAAGAACGAAAAAGTATGCATCTCTTCGAACGAAAGTTGTTCGGTCAACAGCGCGACTTCTTGTGGCGTTAGTAGCACGACCTGGGGAGGGGAGACGAAGAGTAATTGTCGAGCTAATATTTGCTCTAAGTGGAGGTCAAGTGCAGAAACAATCTGCTTCATCAATTCTTCCAACTAAGACACCACTCCATCCACGTTCAAGTGAGCTTCATGCCCTTCAAAGTTGGGGTGAGCTTTGCATCGGGTTTGCTGCTCCGAAAAGCAACGGGAGTAATTACGATTCAAATAGTTCATTGAGTTTTGAGGTCATCAAGATTATGCTTGAAAACGGTATGGCTCATGCTCTCTTGGTAGCCATGCATCGGGTTCCATTGTATCATCCTATGGCGTCAGGTACGGTAGGTGCTTTGATCCTGCCATTTGAAATAATAACTCGATCGAGTGTAGCTGACTCTGTTAAGACGATTGTCGAAAAAGAGGCCAGGGCGCGGGAGGGTAAAGAAGGAAAAGCAACGAAGTCGGCCAGGCTAAGTATTTCAAAAGAGAAGAATTCAGATGTTGCCCAACGTCTTGACTCTTTTGTGGCCGATGATCATATGCTGGAGGATGCCTTCGCGGAAGAGATTTCACCACGTGGACGAAGGTCTGAGGATGATGATGATGATGATGATGACATAATAATTGATGATGATGAGCACGATTTGGTTGACGTGGAGGATGCTACCGGTATGGATATTGAAGATGACATCGACGGGGAAGCAAGTGATGATGACGACGATGATGATGAAATGTCCAGCGAAAGCGATTCGTCAAATAGTGATGACGATGATTCCGACATCGATGATGACGATGATGGAGATGATGATGACGAAGATAGCGAAGATAGCGACGACGATGATGACGACGACGACGATGATGGTGGAGACGACGAGTCCATGCTGGACGATGGTGAAGAATCAGATGGTGTTCATAGTATGGCAGAATTTGAGGAAGACGCCTTCAACCTCGACTCACGATCAAATGGACTAGTTGCTGAAAATAATAGAAATGAATTCGAAGAAGCCCTCGAAAGAGAGCGTGCAGAAAATCACATTGAAGAAGGGTGGACTCGCGTCGAGCAAGGTGGTGGTCTTGGTGGAATGGTTCTTGGACGAAGGGGGGTCGGTCAACACTTGGCTGGTTTAGCTGGACCATCCGCGGGTAGATCTCCAAATAGAAATTTTCTTGATGCAGCAGAAGCTATGATTGGTACGCTCCTTCGGACCGGAGAAATTCGAAGTGATGCTCTTTCAGAGATTGAAAATACTCTTGGTATCCGGATTGTTGGTGGAAGGAATACCGGTGCTCCAGGAGGGGGAAACCCTCCGAACAATAGTGGTACTTTTGGAAGTTTGTTCTCGAGACAACAGGGTAGGACGGGAAGCAACACTAGATCGTCAAGAGGAATAGTTGGGGCACTTCCACAAATTATCCAAATGAGTCAACCTGATCTAGGATATTCAACAATGGGAGGAAGGGGAAATCGATGGAATGAAACAAATCCGGCGGAGTACTTGTTTGGTGGACCGTGTATCACGGCTGGAAGCAGGCATTATGATTTGATCTCTCCCGTTGTTGAATCAGAGGATGATGATGAAAATAACACATCGTTACCAACTGGGTCAGGACCAGGTGATAGTACACAACTTTTCCCCGGAGGTGTAGCTGCTGCAACTCACGCACGAACGCAACATTCTGCGCATCCTCTTCTTGGCGATATCAATCTACCACCAATCAATGCTCTTGTTTCAGATATACAGCCACATGGTATCAGAGCGAGTAGAAGTAGACAGTCTAATGCCCGGAGATTTGGTGAATGGACGAGCCCTCACGGGGGATTTTTCGTTTCAAATTCAAATGGGACTGTTGTTCGATCGAATCGGATGATGAACAATACCTCTCAAGGTGGATCAGCACCTGGTAGTTCTGGTCCGTTTGGATGGACCGATCATGATGGTCCTCCTTTTGACGCTGAGCAGTTCAGCTCAGCCTTTGAAAATGCACTTGGAGAGACTGAGACTCTGCTTGCTACTTCTTCAACGAACCAAGGAGAATTAGAACCGACTATTCCCGAAAACCCTGGGCTTAACGACGTCGATAGAAACGAAGAGCAACCATCAGCACTCACACAAATTACTCTAACTCAAGAAGAAGAAGTTGTTGACCCGAATAATGAAACATCGAACGACAATGAAAATCTGGATAGTAATGGGGAAGAACAAGATGGGGATGGTGTGGCCTCTTCGCTGGCTGTTGGATTACGCCTTTCACCACCAGCAAATGAACCGAATGGAAACAACGATCAAAATCCAGGTTCCAATGACGATCTAATAGCAAGTAATGATTTTGTTGCCAATCCACATCCAGGAGTTCAAGAGGATGCGAACACTACATCTCCTACCGAAACAGAGGGCCAGCAAGTGGAACCCGATGCACAAGATACGACAATGGACATTGGAGCTGATGCTGGTTCTGGTGCTGGTGGTGGAGTGCCAAATGGGAACGGACTTGTTTGTCCTTCAGGAATGGATCCTGAAGTATTCAACGTCCTTCCGCTTGAAATGCAGGAGGAAGTAGTTAGCCAAGCGAGAGAAGCATCAGAGTTGGCGGAACAACTTGATGCTACTTCGTCCCTAGACCCCGAAGCTCTTGCAGCTTTACCAGAGGATATGAGGCGTGAAGTTATCCTACAGGAACAGCAAGAACGTCGTAATAGAGAACAAGCACCCGCAGATCCATCAAATGCTGAAGAGATGGACAATGTACGTACACATTACACATTATATATTAGTATTTACTGCTTTTGTTCCTTTTCTCGTGATCGATCGATTCTCTCTATCTTGACAGCACAATTAAACCCCACTCACGGCAATATTATTCTCTCTCTTTTTCTTATACACTTTCCATACTACTATTGAAACAACTACAGGCATCCTTCGTCGCTTCTTTAGCTCCCGATCTCCGAAATGAAATCCTCCTGACGGCGGATGATGCGTTTATTCAAAGTCTTCCTCCAAATATTGTTGCCGAAGCTCAGATTCTTAGGGAAAGAGCAAGAACTCGAATTACTCAACGTATGTATGCAGAGCAAGCTGCTACCGAAAATAGCCAACGTGAAGCAGCAGGTACGAATAGAAATGCAGCAGGAGCAGGAGTGGCAAGGGTTCGTCAACCACCCCAAGGTGGGAGTGGGCGAGAGCATGCTTCTTCTTCGCGACGAAAACAACGCAATGGTAAACTCCGTGTTGAGTTGGACAGGAAGGAAATTGCTTTTATACCTAGTAAAGGACCGTTGTCTTTGACAACTCCCATCTCCAAGTCTGATTTGAAATCCTTGATTCGCTTCATGTATCTACTTTACCCAGTTCGACCTCATCGAATTCTGCAGAAGGTATTCCAAAATATTTCAATGAACGGCTCTCTACGACTGATCTTATCATCAACTTTTTTGAATCTACTTAACGACGAAAAAGATGGAGCTTTATATGCGTTAGATACAACTGATAATCTTTACAGCGGTCCTGACGACTGGAGGAAAAAAATTGATGTACTTTTCGAAGGTTCTCTCCAGGATTTTCCTCCCAATTTATTGATTGGAGCCGCACCAGACGTTCTAGAAACTGATGGGTTGAATCCAAATATCCTAATGATTCGTCGAAGACAAACCTCGGACATGGCTGCATCAACTGCAGCAAATTTACCTATCACCTCTCGAGGCTCACAACATGAACAGTTCCTATCACCTGTCGTATCTACACGTATGATAGAAAATCTTTTACAGATGTGCAAGAACTCCCAGCGTTTTTGTCTTGATATGCTTGTGAAAAATCTTATCACCAATTCTAACTTAAGGGCTCCTACGGGATTTGAGAGTTTGCTCGATCTCCTAAAAAATTCGAGGTATTCGAAAAGTTCTGCGAATCTTGAGCAACTTTTGAACCTCCTGGAAGTTGTCGTATCTCCTTTATCTCATATTCCAAAGCTTGGAGAAGACAACGTTATTCTTTCTCAGAATGAAATTGACGAAGCTGCTTCTCAACGAAAAGAATGGGTAGATGTTCCTCGTGTAACAGTTTCACAAGAAAGACTTCAACTTCTTTGCTCTATTCTTCGAATGGAAACATGCAAGGATACCGCTTTTGCTAAGGTCAACACTATTGCACGTAGATTATGTCGTGTCGACGCAAATCGTGGGTATGTGCTGGCTGAACTTGCTTCGGTTGCTAGATCATTAGGCGTTGATGCAACCCGTGACCTCACAGCCCTTAATATACGGATTAGCGCTACTATTGATAAGAATCAAGATCAGAAGGTAAAAAGTGGTCCAGGTGACTTATCGAAAAATGACGGAAATTCAGTAGTGGTCGTTGATGGTAAAAGGAGTACCTCAACCTCTGTTGCTGTGTCGACAAGCACAAGTGAATTGAAGCTACTTAGGGTCCTTCAAACTCTCCAGTCATTATGTGCAGAAACGCCTGAAGATGGATCGTCAAAAAGAAATGAAGGGCTTGTTTTTGTAACGGGCGAATTTGTGTCATTGTTGGATGCAATGAATTTCGATAATTTGTGGACCGAATTGACGTCATGTTTGAAAGTGGTTCAAGTTCTAGAAGGTGTTAGCATTGAAAAAGATGCAGACAAGGACTCTGATGACAACAATACGGACGACGGTGCGGACGAGACTGAAACTGGTGAAAAGAAGAAGCTAGAGAATAGTATTGCAGGACTATTGACTCGGTTTTTGCCTTCAATCGAGTCTTTCTTCGTAGCTAATGGGAGCTTGACTAGGAGCTTGAAAAATATCGATCAAAAAGAAAGTGATGAAGCTGAAGTTCAAGAGGACTCATTGGTCGGTGGAAAGAAACTGATTGATTTTGTTGACGCAAATAAGATACTGCTCAATGCACTTGTTAGGAATAATTCGGGTCTACTTGAGAAGGGCTTGAGGGCTCTGATTCAGCTTCCTCGTTGTCGGATGCTACTTGATTTTGACGTAAAAAGACACTGGTTCAAGGTCCAAGTTAGACGACTTCGTCAACACGCAAATCGTCGGTACGGTAGCATTCGTCTGCATATTCGACGCGATCAGGTCTTTTTCGATGCTTATCATCAACTTTCTCTTAGAAGTGCAGAAGAAATGCGAGGAAGACTTCACATAACGTTTCGGAACGAGCA
>FMBT01000614.1:0-36677 GCA_900095095.1 Fragilariopsis cylindrus CCMP1102
CGCCTGAGAAGGCGGAATGCCTTAAACCTGGTTTGCTGAGCTCCGTTAACAAACTTGTTTTGTATATAACGTGTATTTCTATCCCAATCCGGTTCCATTTTTACTTTCTTTTAATCAATTCCTTTTTGTTTTTTTGGCATCAAAATCAAAAAAAATCTCACACTACTTACTTACTTGACTTATTTATATAATTCTACTACAAATATAAAAGGCTGATGCATTAGCAGAACGATTACGACGTAAAGCAGAATTACAAAAGAAGGGTGCACGACCAGCTAGTTTTAAAGAAAGTTTATCACAAGAATTGGGTAAACAAAAAGGGATGGAAAAGACGAAAATGGAACGTAGGAATGCTATGTGTGAAGAACTAGGTCGGGGTTGTTAAAAGAAGACAATAACAGTTGTTGTCAAGTTACAAGTTGTCTTTTTGCAAGTTACACATCACTACACAACACAACACATTTGGGGTTGGGTTGAAAGAAACCAACCTTGATTGTTTGATTCCTCCGATAAGAAACAGACCGAGTAAATCCTAGTTTCGTCCCATCTCTTTAATCTACTATAATATTAAAATGCGCATTTTAAAATAAAACATACTTTTTTACGCTTGGGGGTCTACACACACATGCATAGTGAGTGATGATTCATTTAGTCCGTTAAGGTTCCGTGACCGTCACGCAATAATAGTGTGTAATATTTTCGTATATAATATTTAGAATAGTATCTGGATGATTTTAATTTAACAAACTACTTACTGCACATAATGCCGGATTCTCTCGTAGAATATAAAAAAGTGCTATTGAATCATGTTTCACCTTGACCATAACATCAATCCAATCCATAATAGTACTTCTTCTCCTCGGTCGCCGCTGCCGCTGCCCTCCATGTTCTTCTCTCCTTTGTTGTAATAATCGAAAGAAACCAGCTTCTTGAAGTATGTATTCAATTTCCATACCACGATTATAAAATGTCGATTTGTTCCATCCGTATCACGTAATGAAAACAAAAAATCATGATGTGGACTTTGTATTGTTGATGATCCTCTTTCACCGAGTCGTTGTTGTTCCTTATATCGATCATCGTTATTGTTATCGATGTTCTGTTCATCACAAGAACTACAACTATAACTATAGCGATGTTGAGGTTGTTGTTGCCGTACGTGTACTCGATGATATATAACAGATGATGCTATAATTTGTATATTTGGATCATGTCGAATAAGATGAAACATTGCATTCCAATCTGATTGACTAACCGTCTGATTGAATGCACAACCAGTAAATTCAAGATGTATTACATGATGCCGTCTGCGTCGATCATTTCTATTACTATCATTGTTCTTTTCTTTGTGATATTGTTTGATTAATAATTTACACATTGATTCTATAGAATACCGTTCAAATGATAATCCGACTAATTTCAACTTTGATAATGGTGATATTTTGTTAATTTATTAATGTATTTGTTGATATATCTACTGATATTGGTCGTATAAATATTCAAACGACTTAATATTGATTTATTTATTGATATTATCTTTAAATTTGGTATATTCATTATAAGAATTTCTAATAAACCATCAAACAACGATGATGAGCATGAGCATGAGCATGACGAGCAGCATGACTCATCGCAGTAGTGACTCTGCTTCTTTTTCCTATCACGGAAATTCCTATTACTACTATTATTATGGTACCATTCTGTTTGATCTTCAATTGTTAAATCAATTTCTTCTAATGGTATACCTGCTCCTCTTCCAACAATTCTTCGTTTTTTAGTCGTAACAAACAACGTTGAAGATTGTATAATTCGATTTTCGATCTTACAACAACATCGCGAATTGTTAATCTTTTTAAACCCTTGACTGTTTCTAATATCTGACAAAGATGCGATATCCTCCATCTATTATTACCTGTCAATGACAATGATTCAAGACGTGGCAAGCATATACATGCTTCAATAAAAGAATGTTCATGTTGTCTTGATACAACATTATATTGTTGTTGTTGTTGTTATTGACATGCATGTTATTATTAATTGGTTGTTGCTGTCGTCGATGTTGTTGTTCGTGAATATAATTCTTTTTCTTGTACTGACAATAATACTATGATTACTGCTGTTCGTACCACTAACCGCTGTCGTTGACGTTGTCGATGAAGATGAAGATGTTATCATTCTTGGGTAATAACGCTGTCTACCTGCAGCCAAACTTGCTAAATTGTTGAAATTGTTGTTGTTAAAATCATATTGACACGATATTGATCGTATCGAATGATTACTTTTTAATGCCTCTGCTGCTTGTCGGACTGTAACTTCATCGAAATTCCAATAAGAAGATGATGGAGGCGACGGCAATACTGGCGATTGCGATGACAAATTGTCCGCCATATTAGTATGAATCTTGCTATTCCTGCTACTATCAAATAAACGGACATTCCGTAAAATCAAATGTGATACTTCGTTCTGTTCAATTCTTCGTATTAACGCTGTTGCTGGTTCAATATTATCGTCGCCGTCGTCTTTCTCATCGTCGTCGTCTGTCGATGACGAAGTAATAGCAATCTCGCGTAACAAACGAAGTGCTAGTTCAAGTAGTGGACGTTGTTGTCGATTATTGTTATTGTTATTATTATTATTGATACAATTCATTCGACGAAAGAAGCAGGCATCTTTTGACACTGATGATAATAAATACATTAGTACATTCGCTACTTCTTGTAGATCATAATAACTGTTCCTACTGTTACATCGACAGCGACAGCGATACCGCTGCTGCTCTGCTATACATTCCGCAATCTTGTTGTTGTTGTTGACGACGATCGTCATTATTGGTCGTCTTCTTGTTTTACTTTGTGCAACTAGTAGTCTGGTGTACAAGCACAAAGCGAACGAGTGAGTCGTCAGTCTAATGGTTCATCAACTATTAGTAGTGTATAGTAAGAATGACGAGGAAAGCTTAGCAATAAAGCGAAGAGATCTTTGTGCATGAACATCTCCTATTTTGTGTCAAGGCACAAGAATTGTAATGCGTATTGCAGACAATCATACTTTTTTTAACAGAAAGAAAAAAGGTGTCACGACGACTAAACTTCAAGTCCCGTCAAACGAAATTTTCGGCTTCTGATTTGAGTCGAATGAATCGAATAAATCGGTATATAGGTCTTGCTGTCAGCCGCATGCAAAATCGAGTGACGAGCGTGAATGAGCGAAGCAGTTGGTTTGATGGATAGCTTTCCATCACACAGCCAACACATAACTTACCGGTAATCTGTTGCCTAACAAGAAACTCGACGAACGAACGATAAGCAAAAACGATACAAATCAATTATAATCTACAGTCGTAGCAAGACAGAAAGTAGACTCTAAGTTAGAGAAGAAGATATATAAAAATAAAAATCAAATAAATAAGATGATGAGCCGATTCCTAATTGTTGCTGTGGTGGCGGCTGCTGCGACTACTTCTACAACAAATGCGATGGTAACAGTACCAGATGGACATTGGTCGCAACCAACACAAAATAAACATTCGGGTGGTGCTGGTGTTGGTCGATTAGTTATTGATGAATATTCTGGTAAGGCCGGGACATGGAATTGTCATTATGATATGGTATTAGTGGAAAGGATTCAAAAACGGAAAGGACCAGCTGATGTCGATGAAAATTCCTTATTTGTACCAGATGATCAATTACCACGATTGCATTTATGTCGTATATTATCTGTTGGTAATGGTAGAGAGAAGAAAATGGTAGTGTTGCACCAGATTTAGATGATTTAAAAGTTGTGATATGATTTATTCAAAGCATCCATGGGGGATCGGTCCAAAGGATGAAGAACTAGCAGATGGTACAAAATTAAGTTTCATTAGAACAATTGATGTTGCTGCAAAAATTAATGGTGAATTAAATTAAAAGAACTAAAACCTGATATTATTATTGTTGAAATTGAATTGAGATAGAAATACTACGAAAGACAGAATATCATCAAATCGAATCGAATCGCATTATCACCATCATCATCGTTGACGTTGACATTGTACATCAAAAGATTACTGAAAAAGGAAATACCGTACTGCATCACGACGATAAAACGCATCACTAACAAAGAAAAGTAGTACGGTACAAACCATACAAATTTTAAAAAAAAACTAGTAGAGATGATGTAGTTAGCTTATTCATAATATGTATTGTGTATTCTATATTCTGCATTCTATATTATTCCATACAACACGCTGCGTGCAGTTACTACCATCTAGTGTACTACGCTGCTGCGTTCCTTTTTTCTCTTCTTTTTTGATCGGATTGTATTATCTGCTGAATAGTCACGTCGCGTAGAGTACCTAAATACAACAGTCCAGCAAAAGTCACAGATCCAGCAACAAAGGTAAAGTAGGGCATTATCGGTAAATGAACAGCAACGCCAACAGGAGTGTCTGAAACAGTGACCAATAATATCGTTTGCGCAGAACCAACGACAGGACAGTAACAGCGACCACAAGAGTAACATATCAATAATAGCAACAGCAGGGACAGGGACAGAATCCTGCACGACGTAGGTAGTGCCACGCCGGGGGGAGCGCAAATGGAAGATGGATGGTGTTACTTTTTCCAGACCGGAGCAGAAACATAGCTTCGCTTGTTGGAGATAATGTAGGAAAGAAAGCTAACTAGCTTACTAGTTATACAAAATAAACACACAATTTTCTTCTTTTTCGTCTTTATATATTTGTATCAGTCTTTTATTCTTAAATTTTTTATAGAAGGCAAGCTAGCTTTAGCATTAGCATAAGCATGAGCATAGCATAGCAAGCTAGCTTATTCAATGAATAAATTCAATGAACTAATATCATATTCAATTGGTGATATTGGTGCTAATTGTTTCATTTCATTCCAAAGAATATCTTCTCTTAATTCATTTTCTTTATCTTCTTCTTCAGTCGTATTTTCCTCATTACTACTCATTATATAATTACCACTTTGACGTCTATTCCGTTTATTATTATTATATTCTTTTAATTCTTTATATTCTAATTTTAAATTTTTACGTTTTGCTTGCTTATAGGATATATCATTTATACTAGATTGTAGATGTCTTGGTTCATTTAATTTATTTATTATAGATTGTGGTGAAAATTGGTTATCATTATTTTCGTCTTTACTATTTAATTTGTGCATAATTGCTGCCGCTGCCCAGGCATCACGTGCGGCATAGGTGATTTCTTCTGTGGTTAACGGTACTCTACTCCATGGACTACGTGCTAATTGTTTTGATTTTGGTATCGTGACACCTAATATACCCTGCACTAATCTACCTAATGATATCTGATTACCGTTATTAGTATTTGAACCTTCTGAAATACTACCAATTTTACCCATATCAAATCTACGTAATACTGATGACGACGATGACGATGACGACGACGATGATGCCCATTTTGGTATAGTAGCACCATTATCTTGTTGTTGTTGTATTGACATTATCCAACGATATAATTCAATAAAATCATCATCAATTGCAACACCAGTCTTAATAATATTTGTATTTTCTAATATAGCATTCATAAATTTAGGTAATCCACCTGTTGTTATACACAATGGCCCGTACTTGTCTTGTGCAATTTGAAATACTAATGTATTTGTGACAGTGGATAATTGTAATGTGGCAGGACCTAAATAGGAGTCATTAGTTGTTTCTCGCCATGGCAAATTTGGTGATGATTCCATATCCCATCCTAATATAATTGGTTCGACAACGACAATCACTTCTTCTTCTTCGACTTTGCCATCACTACTATTCTTATTCTTACTCTTACTATTCATGTTATTACAATTCAAAATGTGTTCATCAACCCATTGCGATGCGGATGCAATATTATTTGTATACAAACATGGAATCGATTGGGAATAATCATAGGATGACGATGATGACGCAGAGGATGAAGAATCATCTACAAGTAATGGAGGTAATATATGCTGATATGCAAATAATTTTGGTTCATTTTTTGCTGCTGCTGCTGCTGTTTCTGATGCTGCTGATGTTGACTGCATAGGCAAACTACTCCTGCTGCCACTACTACCACTAACACCACTACCACTACTCGATGGTGAATACGCACTAATAAATGAAAAATCTCTACTAGTAATGATGAAAGTTGTTGCTATTACCAATAGACTCGTACTAGCGAAATTGTTTATTCGATGATGACGACGATGGCGACGATCACGAAAAACTGTACTCGTAAATCTGAAAAGACCCATCATACTTGAATACTTGAATACTTTAAGTACTGTAATAATAATATTATAAAATGAAATAATTGTATCCTATATCTGTATCTATTTTACTCCGATGGATTATTGGTTTATGCATTGATTGATTGATTTACAACGTACTAGTAGCACAAAGAGTGACTCCTCTAGAGTCTCCACTCAGTACTGCGGCTGCCATGCGCGATATTCAAATATTATATAGAAAATCACCTAACGGTCGATTTTTTATTTCGTTTCAGACCCACATTTTAACTGCCAAAATCAAATAATAAAAACTAAATAATCTCCAAATCAAACAAAAAAAACTAAATAATCTCCATATTTTAAATCAATTATAACTACATATTGGCTTGTTATATCATATATATAGTTGCTACCACCACTTTTTTTTTCCAAAATAATTAGTCAGCAACATCAAATACATGCATGAGATAACACCTGAATTATCTGTACAAAAGTAATATGTGTGCAGCTTCTGTTCTACGTGTATCATTCTGCCAGTAATGGTCTAGGAGGGTAGGTAGGCACTATGTGGGATTTATATTATGTATATAGATGCTACCATCACTTTTTTTCCAAAATAATTAGTCAGCAACATCAAATACATGCATAATATAACACCCAAAGTAACTGTACAAAAGTAATATGTGTGCAGCTGCTGTTCTACGTGTATCATTCTGCCAATAATGGTCTAGGAGGGTAGTTAGGCATTATGTGGGATTTATATTATATATATAGATGCTACCATCACTTTTTTTTCCTAAATAATTAGTCAGCAGCATTTCACACATGCATAACATAATAACAAGAGCCACTGTACAAAAGTAAGCTGTGTGCACTTGTTGTTCTACAACATGTATCTGCTTATTTTAATGCAACAACAACCAACAGGATGTTTCTCATATTATTGTATATTACAACCAACATTGTTAGCACATATGAAGAAGTGATAGGAGGGTTAGGCAAGGTCCTAATACACTATTTGGAGGCTGGTGCACCCAAATATAACAAAGTACTACATTGGAACCACTCCAAATAAGAATGTTTGTGGTGCATTTTGCTACAAAAATAGGACTGATTTTAGTGCATACCTACCCAGCTAAATCTACATTTATCTTCAACCACACATACAAAAAAATGATAGGAGGGTTAGGTAAGGTCCTCATACACTATTCCTTGTGGATAGAAACCATCATCATCCCAACCCACCATTATTTTGGATGTAATTGCAGTTTACCCCTGTTTTCAAGAATATCTCATATTAAAAAACAATCAAGGACTGTCCTTAAAATAATCACTGTGGGCTGATTTATGCTCCAAAACAAATTTTGACATGTATTTTCACACAAATTCTCATAAAACAAACTAACCCACCTAATGCTGATTTCATTGGGGCATTTGGTTCATATGCCCCATCTCGTGCAAAATTATTTTCAGTGGATTTTAGCTAAAATACGGTATTTATTGGTTTTTGTTCCGTGACGAAGAAAGTGAACCCCTGGATGTACCCACTGTCGTGCATACATATCAATATTAAGCATATAATGGGTTCCATGATTTTATTTTCCAAAAAAAGTTGTTGTAGCAAAAATAATAGCCGTATCAAATTAACTAGTAACATGGTGCGTTACAGGCTGGTCAGCGTACAGGTATGTGTACATGAATTGAAGGAGTGCCTTCCATATATTTTAAGACCAATATTTGTTACACACATGGTAAGGTAGAGGAACTCTCGCTGACCCAAAAAAGTGTTTTCCTGGAAGTTCTACCCTGCTTTGTGTCCAGAACAAGATATCTCATAAAAGAATGATGTGTGCTGTGTGTGAGCCTACATTATGAGATGCTTGTAGCCTTGCGAGACTAAGGAATATAACAGTCCTCCATCCAATAGGTCAATTGTAAACTTCATTGTTTTTTTTTCCAAAAAAATGACTTTTCAGGTGTATATATTTGATGCTAAAGTTGTTATAACATACTAGAGTAACAAAATACTAGTAAAATTTTTGGACATGATTTAGTGTTTATTGGCATAATTTTTTTATATTCGTACGCTGATAAAGTGAGCTTAAGTATGTCATATTAGAAATCGGTTTAACTGAAAGCGCTTTTGGGGTTAAGTCAGACACATAGTGATTAGTTAAATACCAAAAGCGCTTTCGGTTAATAGAGCAATTGAGGTGTCTATGCTGTTTTTAATCGTTTTCTATTGAGTTGAACCACACGATAGCTCGTGTTAATATTGAAAAAGTGACAGTTAGATTTGCAGTATGTGTGTCGCGAAATTTCGGCGCGCACGCTACTATGTTATATTCATTCTGTATATAAATAAATGATGCGCGTTCTACGGAGGTAATCCTACGTGAGTGGAGACTCTAGACTCAAAGCAATAGTGGGAAAGAAGAGTCAAAGCAGTAAGAACGTTACCGTACACATTTATTTGAACATCTTCTAACTTATCGGCGGCAGTTAACATTTTTTTGTGCATCGAGTGCGTGTGAGTCAGTCAGTCAGTTTTTGGGACTTCTTGTGAGCTAGCTTCTGGGACTGAACAGCACCCATGACTGATTTAGACTCATTGTATACACGGTACAAAAATGACTACAAATTTTTGAATGACAGCTAGCAGTACTGTATGATATTATTCTTATTAGCTACACTGCCAATAACAACACTCTGTTCCACTATTTTGGACACTCCTGTTGGTGTTGCTGTTCATTTACCACCATGCATATCTGTCAGATAATAATGATACTTTTCCATCACTGAGTTCCATTTTACGTTGTTTTTACTCCAACATAAAAACTATTGATGATAAGAAATGTTCTCTTAAACTGCACTAGTAGTTATAGTAGTAGTAGTAGGGTCTAATCCAAACCACATTGGACATTGTTAACAAGTGCATCCCAAATTGGACCACTTCGACCATTGGTAAGTTCTGCTGTAATTAGTTCTTCTGATCTTGTAAGCACACGAGCTTTATGCATGCAGGTATCCACAAAGATGAGTGTATAATACAGTATAAATGCACCAAATATATTCCACTTTTTGTCAAAGCATGATGGATACACTTTACAGTACAGTAGACTTAATCCTGGCCTGGATGATGAACATAAATACGGCATTTGCGAAAATTTGACCTGATTATAAATAGTTTCCTCGCTCCCCCTTCGCTTTTCTGCTCCCCCTCCGAAGTATCTACACATCGGTAAAATCACGAAACACAAAAAGGTGCGATTGGCAAATCATACTACAAGTATTCTCTTTGTTGTCGAGAGAAGAAAGAAGCACTATAATCTTGTACCCGTACTAGCTAGCAACATGACGACAGTGACGAATATATCCCTGTTTCGTCTTCAACCTTCGATCCGGGACGTGCCGATGATTATTTTGATCATAACCAATTGGACGAATGTGAACAATATTTGAAGGAATATTATCATGCTAAACATGATGACCACAACAACAAGGAGAGAAAGAAGAAGAAGAACAATGATCCCGAAATTCTGTGGCGATATGCACGGTTGTTGCATCGACAAACAGAATCGGTCAAGCCGACAGATACGATCACCCGTGAACAATTAATCCGTCGTAGTTTGGCGTTCATCGAGGAAGCGCTCGAAGTTCTCGAAACAGAAGTATCACCACAAGCTACGGATGACGCGGCTAAGAAGGCGAACAACGGTAACAATTCTCAGTATTATTCATCATACGCATCCTGTTACAAATGGAAGGCCTTACTGATTGGGGAATTGGGGAACTATGTTACGATAAAAGAAAAAATATCCAACGCCTTTGTTATCAAAGAATTATTTTTAAAATCCTTAGACATGCAACAGAAAATCAGTAGTGATGATAATGGGAATGGCGGTGGGGAAGATCCGGTGGTCTTGTTTGGGATGGGAGAATGGTGTTCGCGTGTCGCTGCAACGGGATATCTACAACGCACGTTAGCCTCGACTTTATTTGCGGTCCCACCAGAATCCTCGTATGACGAAGCCTGTCTGTGGTATCGAAAAGCCATAAGGAAAAACCCGATTTCAAACGATGTTATTATTGTTTAGGTGAAACCTTATGGGCAATGGGTCAAACAGAACAAGCTAAAACCGAGGGATATCGTAAATGTCTCGAAATTCCATCGTCACGTCCCTATGATTACGAATTAGATACATTAGCTAAACAACGATTGTAAACATTAAACAAATAAACAACTAAATAGAAATAAATAATCAATTTTGAATGATGGGTATGAATTCGATTATGCTCATTGCGACGAGATAGTGGCAATCACAAAGATGCTTAAGTTGATCCAATTTTTTTTGGATATGTCCTTGTCGACACCAACTCCATTTGGCATTGATGTTTCGATTATATTATCCTTGTCGCTTTTTTTTTTCCAAATTTGGCAATATCAATTTTTGAACATATAGTACTGGTATCGTCGCGATTTTTTCCAATACATAGTCCACTTAGAAAAAAAAACATGGAATACAATTGATAAGGATTCGCTTTCTTGTCGAATGGGTACGACATGCGCTATTTTAGTTATGTAAAGAAATCATTTTGGATGATTCAGTATTCTTCTACGTAATAGAGCAAGATGGAATGTCAGATTTAGAAATCACAGTGATGAATTCATCCTTCATTGTTGCTGTGAGGCTCTTGAACGTGTTTCGATCCGGAATGCGAAATACAGTGTCATGCTCAGCAATTTTGTAGAAGTGGATTCCACAAAACGCATTGATTAAATTTGTTTGGAATGCTCCTCGAACCCTTACGTTGTTTTCGAACTGATCTAACTCAAGATAATATAAAAATGTTACCATTGGAACGACCCGAAATTGAATTATTGAATTGAAGAAATAATGTAGAATAAATTATATACGTGATCGACCGGACGCCCTCCTCCACAAAGGAGAGAGAAGAATGACCAAATTCTTGCTCATAGAGACATAATATAAAGATATTTAATCCAACGAATTCCGGCAAGACGGGCGAGGGGAGTCCATAGGAAACGAGAAAAAGAAAAAAAACTATAAAATGACAAAATAAATAAGCAGATTATTTTCCTTTATGTATGCGTCTTGCTTGATTTTGTCTGGTGTGACTGCTCGTACATTACGTTAGTGTACTCATCGTGCTACTCTGCGTTGCTTTCATTGCGTTGCCTTTGCCTTTTGCTTTTATCCTTTTCGTTTTTTGTCTTGTTCCTTGTTACGATCCATATTTCAATATCATCAGTAGAATAAATAGGATCTTGATCACCTTTTGGTACAGTATATAAAGCTAATCCTTTCGCAGTTGCTAATTTAATAAATTCATTTTTTGGATCATAATCTGTTGTATAGTACCGATACTCATAGGATAATATTGCACATGAACTAGCAGCACATGCATTACTACTACTATTATTATTATTATTACTGTTGTTATCTGTATTCGTCTCATCATCATATATCATTAAACATTCATCTATAGCTTGTACCAATGGTTCAATCGGATATAATTTAGGTAAAACACAATCGGCAACTAAAATGATTAAGCCATTATTGTTATTGTTGTTATTACACTCAATATTAGCATTAGCCATAGCATTAGCATTGTTATTGGTGTTGTCATCGTTTTCACTGTCGTTACCATCATCATTACACAAACTCGTGATAATAGTCTTTGCCGTTCCCTCTTCTCCCCACCAATATTTTTGTGTTCGTATTGGACAATTATTTATGACAGGTATCGGTGTTGTTGTTGATGTTACGATTGACCTTTTTTCTGCATCATTTGCGGTTGGTGCGTGCACCTGCACCTGCAACAACACGTTGAATATTATCTTTTGCTAATTGAACTACCGAATCAATCCCATCCGTACAAACAATAGATTTTGCACCTAATATAGCTGCAGCAATACTTGTCACACCTGTACCAGCACCTAAATCAATAATATGTTTATTACAACATCACATTCACATTCACATGATTATTTTGACTACTACTTCCAGTATAAATAGCATTTAGGCATCAGCATTAGCATTAGCATTAGCATTAGCATTAGCATCAGCATAGGCATTAGCATAAGCATTCGCATTCGCATTAGCAGTATTATATTCCAGATATTTAATTAATACTAATGCAGCTGGCCAAACAGTTGCACCAGTTCCATACGTTCCATCCACTTCACCTCTTTGTACTTGTTTGACAGAAAAATTAACAACGGTAGTTTTGCTTTTCTTATAACTAATACTATTACACTGATGTTGTTCTTCTTCTTCTTGCTGTTGCTGCTGCTGCTGCTGCTTTGTCGCGTCATCTTCATTTATTTTAGTCTCAATTCCATCAGCTTCATTTTCATCTTCACCTTCACCTTCATCTTCAGAAGGTACTACGCGGTTGTGCTGCTGCTGCTGCTGCTGCTGCTGCTGATGTCGTGTTGATATCTTTTCTTTCTTTTTCATATTCAAATTTAGATTCAAATTCAAATTCAAATTTAAACTAATAGGATAATATTCGTTTTGTGAATACCGATTCCTCCATCCTAATGATTGACATTTACGTTGAAGTGATCTACTCATCATTGTTTTTGTTTTTGTTTTTGTTGTTTTTGTTGTTCTCGTTGATGTTGATGTTGTTGTCTTCTTCTTGATATCATTTCCATCGTCATCGTCAGAATCATCATCATCATCATCTTCTTCTTCTTTTTGCTGATGCAAATCAAGGGCATCAAAAAATGCTTTCGCTGTGGGATGTGGTTTTCTTTTCGGTGGTAGTAATTCTTGCATTATATACAATATACCGGTATGAACAGTGTATACTACTGCGATGGATGGATGGATGGATGGGTAATAGAGTAGGCTTCTGCTAATAAAAGCGGCGTGTTTAGAAGGTAGTAAGTACAGTAATAGTCGATAACGTAGAGAAATATTACTGTCTCTCTTTTCGACACAGAATGGCGTGTGCGCTATCTGCTTCTTGTGGTTTGTGGTTTGTGTTATAAAGTCTTGTTTGTTACGTTGCTTTGTTGTGTCTTCGTGTTGTGTTGCTTGCTTGCTAATAAAAATCTCTTTTTTTAAATTGAGCCGAAACTAAGCCAAAAAAGAAACCACGTTTGAAGTTTGAGATTAGTCGATAGAGTCGAATCAATCGAATAAAAAAAGACAGAGGTTCGTAAATTGATTGATTCGATATTTGATAGATTATTGATTCCATAATCGCCCATGCAACAACAACGATATGAAGATCCCAATGATAATAACAAGAGGCATAATACTAATGTCATTATCCTCATCATTATCATCGCCATTGTATACTACTACGGCTTTCAGTAGTATAAGTAATATTATACAGTCAAAATATCCTATCATATTTGAACAATCATTTCAAACATTAACATCATCATCATTATGTTGGATTGATAAACAATTTGACAATGAATTCGTACGACTAGATAATACTGCTGCTGCTGCTGCTGCTGCTGCTGCTGCAACTACTGTTTGTACCCATCAAGTCGACGACATTGAAGAAGATCCTGGTAATGATAATCACGAAAAAGAAGAAGAAGAAGAAGAAGAACAACAACAGCAACAACAACAACCACGAAATACTATTATTGCAAAAGTATTAATCCGTCGTATTATATATAAATGTCTTGATAAGTATTCTACAGTATCATCTAAATTAGAAGTAGAGGAGGCATTAAGATATTATGCTTTACCTAAAGATTTACAAGATGAACTTTTTTCAAAGTACGGAGGTACGTTTAAACCTAAAACATGGTATGATGCAATGAATCAATTACGAGATTATTGTCAACGACTTATTTGTAATAATGACGATCTCGACGACGACAACCACAATAACGATTCGATTGATGGTTATTATAAAGCAATGTTATGGGAACATGTCTTAAATCATCCAATTACTTCCTATGTTCCTGTCCAATGTCAATCTTGTGGACATATTATTCCTGATGAATATAATACTGATCCAATAAATAGCAACACTACTGCAGCAGCTGCTGCTACTGCTGATGCTGATGCTAATATTGGTTTAACAGAAGTTGAACCAACATTTGAAGAACAACCATTTGTTAGAACAGGTTGGTTCCGTGGTCCACGATTATTGAAGCCTAAAGTATTTCAATTGGATTGTCCAAAATGCAAACATGTATCAAGATGGTACCGTAGTCGTAGTCCACAAATGATACTGAATCCAAATCGGTGGGGAAGATTATGTGGTGAACAAGAAGATTTGAGATTAGATTTAGCAAACTATCTTTCTATAGGTATACGTACAATACTTCCTTTAGATTGGGATCATATATGGAGTGAATATAAAATAATTGACAATGACGATGATGACGATGACGACGACGACGATGACCTTGTTATTGGAGAGTCATGGCATTTACGTAAAGATAATGATGATGAACGTGATTTTGTTATACGATTAGATGAAGGGATTGGTTCATTTACAAGAATATTTGCTATATGTCCTACTCCAAATGATTGTGGTGATATAACTGATGTATATTTTTTAAAGGCGTGTCGTCATAGTTACAGTCACAATAAGGATCATAATCAGGCGGTTGGTGATGATAATGTCAACAACAACAACAACGAAGTAGAAGAAGAATCTATGAATCGATATTATCAAATTATTGATGAAGCACGACGTGATAATACTGGTTCTAAAACACAATCCAATACAGTTAATGGATATGCAATCCATCGTTCAAAATTAACAGCAACAGAAGTATCAAAAGAAATACAAAATGCTGTAAAAGATTATTATTCCGACGACAACAACAGCAACAGCAACAGCAACAATAATAAAGCTTGGTATGATATAACATAACACAATATTGTATTGTATTGTATTGTACTATAGATAGATAGATAGATAGGTAGATAGGTAGATAGATAGATGGATTTGTGCACAACGGATTTGTAAACTTACATTCTTGAAGGCATCAAGCGACGCTGCTGGTGTGAAGTATAAGACCGAACACAAGAATACACGCAATCAACATGAAAAAAAGAAAAAAGATTAAGATAAATAAATATATACAGGAATGCTATTATTTGCAAAGGAAAATAGATCCTTCAAAAATTCGTCAACCTCGCCATCATTCATCCTAGTACTCTGGCATCAATTCTATAGTCTTTCTGATATTGTATGCTAATCCAGCAGATCCTATCGTTGCAACCAACCCGGCTGGCATAAATTTACCAGTTGAAATAAATCGCTGACCCATAGAAATTGTCATGAAACCTGTAACACCTGATGCGAGGGCATGTCCTTGAAAGGGTTCATTCTTTCTAATAAGTACACCACTACCAATCAATAATGTGCCACATATTGATCCAGC
Source organism: Fragilariopsis cylindrus CCMP1102 (assembly GCA_900095095.1). Lineage (NCBI taxonomy): Eukaryota > Bacillariophyta > Bacillariophyceae > Bacillariales > Bacillariaceae > Fragilariopsis > Fragilariopsis cylindrus. Next base: position 15,628 of record FMBT01000614.1, read on the forward strand.
CATCAATGATGGAACTGAACCCTTCTTGAAATAACCCATAGCACCACCTGTAGCAGTAAGTGCACCGAATGCAGAATTTAAATGTACTGGTCCTGGAAGAGGAGTAAGAATAGGAACAGGAGTATTCGGCGAAGAAGGCATTGTGGTTGGTGTGTGTATGTGTGCCTTTCTTCTCTAAAATACAAAGATATATAACTGTTGATGTTCCTCTTCTTGATGGTAGGAGCTATGTATACGTACTCGAAGCTTTGAAGCTGGATATTCAATTTATGTTAGAATGCGTCTAGGAGATAACAATATGATTTGTCTTCACATGCGTGTATTCGTTTCTATGCCTTTGGTGGACGTACATTGATGATTTTGATATACGCGAATGATGATGAAACAAGTCTATCTTTGAGAAATAGAAGATAGCAATTCGCCTCGCTTTCGAAGAGAACACAAGGAATAATAGCGAGCGAATGAAAGAATCAATCATCTCTGACAATACGCAGGAATTACAGTACTGCTGTATGATTTCTCATAAGATCTCGAATATTTGATTGGGGCAAAACTCCTACTTGAAGAACATGTTTTAATCTTTTATGGTGTCAGTGTGGAAAATAATCTGGCGGCAGGAAAAAGTTAAGAATGATGCTGCTAGTATCGAGTATCACGATTGGATCTTTTTAAATTTGAATCTAAGTAGTCAAATTCTATCCTAATGAGAAAAATTGAAATAAAATGGGTTACTAACTTAGATGTTTCTTGAGGACAGTGTTACAATTGTTTTTAGCTACCTTCCACACGGACACACAAATAAAGACAAACGTTACAGAGGGATACAGTAGTAGAGATAGGGAGAGAGATCAATACCCAACGACTATCGCGCAACTAAGTCTTCCCGCCGGAGACTACCAATCATTAAGAATTTATACTCTAGCAGGTTTACCTACAGTTATTCTACTTATATGTAGTGTTTTATGGCTGATCTAGTGTATGTAATTTATGTATGTATTTTTTTGTCTGTATGTTTGATGACATACTGTAGCTCTTTATAGAACGAGTATATATAGTTGTGAACTTTCTTTTTTTTTCCTTTCATCTTCTTTTGCGTTCCTGTAGTTTCAATTATTTTATCTTATTCTGTAAGTACTAGAATGGAATTTGAATCATTTCTTTATTTCCTTAATTTGGAATTGGAGAATATTCATTTCTTGTACTACCACGGGTAAAATATTTATGGATAGCACCAAGTACTAACACAATAGCAGCACCACCAATACCGGCCATGACTAATGATGGAGTAGTGTTGCTGTTGTTTGATTCAAAAGCAGCAACACTACTACCAGTAGAACATTCTTCACATTCAGGACATGCCATTGTTGGTGACATAGTTGGATCTGGTGGTGGGATCCAGTAATCGCCTATACATGATATGATATCATATCATATCATATTAGAATCATTTGAATAGAAAGCAAGAAAGTAAAAGGTGAGAATGAATGAATCAGAAAACGAATAGTAAAGTTAAATGGAACAACGTAACAGTAGATGATGGACTGTATGGAAACTTACATTTGGTGGTAGTTGCATTCCACCATCCGTTACCACAATCCGGTGGTGGCATTGGTGTTGGTGCTAATGTAGCATCACCTAAAATAAAATCATTGGTTGGTGGATTCAAACATGCTGTTTGTGCTGCAACTGCAACAACAGTTTTAGTTTTGTGTGTTAATAAATCAGGAAATAATCCAGCATTCACAACATCCTTCAGAGATAACAATTGTTTTGGTTCATTAATAGTTTCAGTTTCAGTTTCAGTTTCATTATCATCATTACCTAATTTCCATGATGCGAAGGACCAACCTAAACCTCGTTCTGCTGAATACAATTGTCGTGATGCAAATGATATACGATGATCTTTCCACCATCCACTATCAATACTTTCCTCAAAACGTCCACATTGACCATAATCTTTAAAATTACTAGTATCGTCAGATTGAATACAATTATCAATACTTAAATCAAATCCAGATGACCAAAATAATGGCATATCATTTACATAGGTGGAATATTCAATTGGTGATCTCATCGTACAGGCAATTGCTTCATGATAAAACATTTTCGAACGATCCTCTTGAGATGATGAGGATGCAATATCACCAATACTTTTTGTATGTACATATGTCAATGAACCATATACATTCGGATCATCTAAACTACCATAAGGCTTTGTGGATGCTGTCGACAATAAATCAATTTCGGTATATGGAACAAATAATGATAATTCTGGTCCAACCTTTGCACGGATTGAATCAATCATAATCTTGGTATTATCAATAATTATATCCTGGTTCTGTGTTGGAATTGTCATACCTAATACAATATCTTTATTTTGTTTCGATGATGCATATACACTCCCTAACACAACTGATTTTAGTTCATCATCACTTCCTCCTCCTGTAGTAGATACTAAAGAAAGTACAACTTTCAATTTACCATTGGTATTTTGAATATCATTTAATGTTGAATCTAATAAAAACTTTAATTCAATATCAGTCGAATCATCATTAAGATCATTAAATATAGATGTTGGTACAGAAATTTGTACTGTATTTAATCCTAAGTCAACCATATCTTGAAAATCTTTAGCAGTATATTTAATTCTACTACTCTTCTTTGTTGACGTCGGCCATGGTTCATCTGGTATTAATAATCCAACTAATGTCACAGATCGAATTGGTTCCTTATCTGATCGTGGTGAACGAATAGATTTGCTACCATCACTACCATCATTATCATCATTGTCATATGATAATTTCGCTAAACCATTTACATCACATCCATATGGATTTGAATCTACATTTGGTGTACTTTCATACGACCGTATCACTAAAAAATCTAATAATTTTAATGCTACTGATGCCGTTATATTACCATCCATATATTGATCTTTAATCGAATTGGCATCAATTAATTGATCTTCAATCTCTTTCTTTGGTTCATCCTTAGTTCCAATAATACCACCCACAACATTTGTTATATTTGTTGGTAATTGAAGACTATTTATGTATGGGTGTATGTTTGTGTTCGTTTCAAATGAAAGGAAGGAAAGGAAAGAGATACAATGATAATAGAGAAGAAAGAAAGAGTCGAAAAAAAAAAGAAGCAGGATAAGGAAGAGGAATTTCGAGTACAGAGAAGAACAACAAACATACACAACAGACAACAAATAATAAAAAAGAATTTAGGTCCTACCGTACCAACCATAGGTATTCCCATCCGGTGGATCTAACACAAATGCACCACGATTTTTACCACAAACGGATGCAAAAAATGATAAACCAATATCATTCATATCTTGTAAGGAATTTTCATTTAATATATCTTGATCAATTTTACATGTAATAGTAGGTCGTGTGTGTACTGTAGTAGTAGAAGTAGAATTAGATCTTGTAGAAGTAGAAGTAGACATGATGTAGAGTTCGTCGTGGTCGTGGTCGTGGGTCGTCGTGGTGGTAATGTGATACTACGAGTAATCGATTACTATTTATGTTATATGCAGTAAAGATGACAGATGGAGATGGAAATAACGTTTGGTGAGCGATTAACTGTCGATGTTGTGAGATGGTCGGTTGTGTGAGCGATTGTCAACGTTGCTTGCATGTAATCTTGTTGAAGAAAGAAAACAGAATGCAACTACAGTAGATATCAAGACTCGACGACTCAGACAAAAACGTACTGTAACAACGAGTGAGTGTACAAATCAAAATCTTAAAAAAAAGGATTGATTCCTTCATCCAATCCATCTGATCCATCACCTGTTGTAAAATTGCGATGTCATCGGACTAACGGATAGATCAGATAGCACACATAAGCGAAGGCAAATGACACTCCGACTAATTACGGTCTGGCCTGCAATACGATACCAACTGTGAATTCAAAAAAACAGCTGGCTGAGCGTGGATCTGAAAAATCGCGATCAATGAATATGGATTTTTCTAAATCTTCCCGCGGTGCGCCACGTGGAACAAATAATTAAATAAGCAAACGAATGAGTTGAGTCAAGAAGTACTTGCTTAGCCGTTTTATTCGACGATGACGTCTCATCAGATTTCAAAGAAGAAAAAGAAAGCGTGTGTACCAAGTACTACCAAGTACAGTACTGTACACACATCAATCGATGACAGCAAAGCACATCATCATCAGGGACTCTACAGTATTCGACAAACCGTCATACTGTTACGATACTTTGAATTGCCGGTACTCCTGCATTGACAATCTATTACTCTACTACTGCAAAAGTTATTAACAAAAGATCTATTTCCCAGTAAGAAAGATACTCAAAACTACCGCCGGTCCGGCACACATCGTAATCATCATGACATCACTTTTTTGTCGTTATTTCTGTTAGTTATTGTCTCAACGAATACAGTTACGACCGCCTTTCATCAAAGTCAACTTAACAATTTAAATCATCATCCAAGATTAGTATTTCCGTCGTCGTCTACGTCGAAACTAAAAGCTACTACCACTACTCCAAGCAATAATGAAATCTCTCGTCAAAATTTCTTTTCAAAGACGGTACAAACCGTGGCAACCGCTGTCACCACCACCGCATCCGTAGCAGCAGTTGTAGGAGTTGTTCAACCACAATCAGTGAATGCTATTGGTCCAGTGAAAATTAATTTATTAAATCCCACCTATACGGCCATTCCATGTCCCAAAGATCGACCAATCCCTGGTGAAAAAGCTATGAAGGGGATGAGAGGCTTGTGTGTCACCGTCGCTGTCGATTTAGAAGATTTACCCAAAGATCCCTTAGAAAAAGTAGGTGTCTATGGATATGTGACGGATACGGGTACAGGTGAATCGGTCTTAGCAAATAATCCCGATGGTGGTACCGATTCGGGACAATTTGCTATGATTGAAAGTATTACTACTACCGATAAAAAAATACAATTTGAATTTATTGCAGCGGTACCATCGGAACAGGTAAGTAAGGTTAGGTGGTGAACGACGTGTGTAAACGTAAAAAACGTATTGTCGTTATGTCTATTTCCTAACAGTCATATCCGCTATCTTTGTCGTTTCTATATTTTTTCTGATGTTAATGTATTTCACCTCCGCTTTCCGCTTATATTATTGTATTTGAACAAACAACTACTGTACAACAAACTAACTAACTACTATAACACAAAAACTACGACCACGACATAACAAAAATAATAATAATAATAATAATAATAATAATAATTACAACAATAGGATTTAAGAGGATATGAAGCAGGGGATTGCACCAATTAATTTTAAAAGTTTACGAGTTGTCAGTTTCCCAGGTGGACAACAATACGGTGCAATTAATCCATGCGAAATGAACGAATTTAGGTAAGTTTTGCGTTGCGTTGCGTAGGCTTGCGTTATATTGTATGTTGAACCGAATCGAACAAGAACCGTTTATTGTAACAGACAGGATGAATAGCAGTATCTCCTTCACCCTCGTGTTCTTTTTTTCCTTCTTTTCTCTGACTGATTCACTCTTTACTTCGAATTACATTCTTCTCTTTTTTATTTCCTTTTTTCCAATTATTATTAAACAGCGATGAATGTGATGTATGGGAAGCTGAAAATGGTACATACGAAAAGAAAGAATATATGATTAAGAGTAACGAACGTACCAAAGGACGATAAATTATATTACGTTATCAACAGTAATCAAATCAAATCAAAAATCAATTGACGGTAAATTTAATAGAAGAAAGAAAAGGAAAATAAGGAAAACAAAGCACACACGCAAATGATTTATTATATCATACACTAATTGCATTGCATTACCACACCATACACTCAAAAAAGACAGAACTGATATTAAACGATTACGATTCATCATTTTCCTCATCAACATTACATATCTAGATAGTTAGATAGCTAGCTAGAAGAAAAAAGTCTCCGTATCCTATATTAATATTTAAAACTGAATATGCAATAGTAACAGTAAAACTTGTAGTTCTTTTTATTCTATTGTTTTTATGAATGATGTTTTCTCCAAAACATCTTTTTGAGTGTACAGGAGGTAAGGTCAATAACCACCATCAAAAAAGAGCCAGTCCATTTCGCTGGTCCTGCATGTGTAGTATACATCACATCCTTTACATCCCGTCAGAGGAATTTTTGACCTATAATTTTCTACAGTGTCGAAAAAGAAAAACTCACTATTGTTGTAGATCCCTTATTTCAATTTACTTATTTTTTTTATTCAATCATTCATCATCGAAGAATTTCGATAATCGATAATGACTACCTTCACTATCATTCCCATCATCTTTGCCTCTTTTACTACTACTCTTACTATGCTTCTTACTACTCTTCTTTTTCTTGCTTTTACGTCGTCGTCTTCGTTCTTCATTACTACTATCTTCACTTCTTGAGTCATTTTCATCATTATCATCATCGTCGTCATCACTAGAATGATCTCTTTTACTACTACTCCGACGATGATGTTTACTCTTTTTACTCCGTTTGCGTTTTCGATCATGATGACGATCATCATCATCTTCGCTGTTGTCCTCGCTATCGCTATCACTATCATCACGATCACGATCACGACGATGCTTCCTACTGCTACGTTTCTTATCTTTTTTACTACTTTTCTTATTACTCTTTTTTACTTCCTTTCGATCCATTTATGATTAGTACCTCTTGCTAATCGGTTATCACGATCCTTATCTAATTGTGCACGATATTCTGCCATCTTCTTTTGATCCACACCCTCTAAATTTAATTTATCATGATTATCGGTCTTATATTGTTCCCATGTTGGTCGATTGGAATCCGCTAATTTTTGTGCTATCGTACGTTCTGCCTGACCTGTCATCAGACGCATCACTGCCTGCATTTGAGACGATACTGCGGCAGAAGCAGCAGGTGCTGCTGCTGCTGTTGTTGCGGCTGACTTGGAAGCTGCTGATGGTGCGGCGGATGGGCCTAAAGCCGGTCCGGAAGTTGGTCGCTTACTCATGATTATTAGTTATAAAAAGAAAGACTGTGTGTTTACTGTCTATCTATATGTCAGTATATAGGCGACGATGATGATTCTTGAAATGGAATGAAAGAAAATCCACGGTCGCACTTCTTGGACTGTTTGAATTTTTGACTGTTTGATTGTTTGTTCACGGTTTAGTTTCGCCCAACGATTAACTTAGATTAGTAGATTTTCAAATTGTTGTGTACGGGTTTGTTTTACTGTTCAATTTTCCTGCTGGATCGGCTCGAACGTGTTTTTTCTTGTCTTCTGTTCAAACTGCTTCCGTTTTGATTACTACTCGTTTGACTTCTCTTCGGGATACGTGATAATTGTGCGTACTAAGTTATACTTGCCATCCAGACTACCGGTATCTGTTCTGTTACTTGTCCTTCGAGTTGATTTGAGTGTGTTGTCGTGAAGAAATTATGTGTCTTGTGTCTGCTTTTTGCTGTGGTGTGAAACGACGTGATTGATGATTTCATCGATAATTGCTAATCACGGGATTCAAAGTTTCATTCTCAGGGCCATCCTTCCGTTTCGATGACCGCGCGAAAATTAAAATTGTTCAAAATTTCGATTTTAGATTTTTCGTTCCTCCTCGGTACTCCTAAAAAAAAGATTTTCGATTTTCGATTTTATCTAGTTGTTCCATTTTACATTTCTGTTGAGAAGAATGCCACGAAGATAGCCATTTTATTTGCTTCACCACCTAATGAAGCAGTACGCCCAAAATAACAGATATTTGTAGTGAATTTTACCTCCACGCTACGGGGGAATATCTCAGTAGTCGCTATATGCGATTAGCACGATCGAGAAAAACTATGGACCAAAATGTATAGTGTAGTACAGCACGGTGCAGTATAATGCATTGCCTTGACTTTTTGATTCCTTTCTATTATAACAAGTTATATGGTAAGATTTAGTTCTAATAGTTGTTATCGTTGCTACTATTATACTACTACTACTACTACTAATAATAATAATAATAATAATACTAGTAGTGACATCTTCTCCGGCTACGGCCCACTTAATAATGTTCGTTTAGATTCCCAATACGATGGGGAATGTAATGGAGGAAGATAATTCTGATAGAAATATTTCATGAAGGCGTACATAAGTTTTTGTTTGATTTGATTTCGTAAGGAGTATTTATTGAATTAAAAAAGCATGAGCTGTATCCAACTGCCTAGTAGCACGTATAATGCATGCTACATATTGTAGCACCATTTATGTAATACTATAAGATCTTTTTTGTTGCAATTTAGGCGGATGCTTGGATTTCCAAACGCATTTCCTTTGTAACCTCAACCATAACTCGAAGCGCTTCAATCGTCTCTGGCCAACCGCGAGTCTTCAAACCGCAATCAGGGTTGCTATATGTTGCATAGAAGGGAGTACAAGAATAGGATAAAAGAGATAGAAATAATAAGCAAGACGAAAACGGGACTGCTCGCTCTTCGTAGCGAAAATGAAAACTTGACGAAAAATATGCGTTCGCGTTACTTACATGGTGAGCTGGCTCACTTCCATGTTCTCGAGGAAACTTTCCATCTTGCCTCTGATGAATTCAGGTGTCGGGACAACAGGCGAATGGATATCGTATGTACCGGGACCGAGGCCCTTTTTGTAACCAATCGCCTTGAATTGGCGAAGAGTTTCATCGTCGCTTCGGGCGTTTTCGATGGAATTGACGTCAGCGTCCATTTCATCAAGAGCTTCCATACAGTCCCCAAACTCGCAGTAGCACATGTGGGTGTGGATGGATGTTTCGCTCTTAGCTGCAGCCGTCGCGAGACGGAAGGCATCTACTGCCCACCTGAGGTATTCGTCTTTTCGTGCAGAACGCATAGGCATACCCTCGCGAAGTGCAGGCTCGTCGACCTGAATCACACGACATCCAGCCTCCTCGAGGTACGCAATTTCCTTTCGGAGCGCTAATCCAATCTGGAATGTTTGCTCCTTTCGCGAAATATCGGCACGTGGAAAGGACCAATTCAAAATGGTGATTGGTCCCGTAAGCATACCCTTGACAGGTTTCTTAGTAAGACTTTGAGCGACCTTGAATTCGCGAGTGGTCATGGCATGGTCCAATGACACATCAGCCCAGATGATTGGAGGTCGGACACAACGACTTCCGAAAGACTGCACCCAACCGTTGCCAGAAAAGAGCATACCATTCCTGCGATAAAATGAGGGCAAGGGGTGTATTTAGAAACGATTCAAACAATGGCGGCAATCAAAACAGAAGAGTTTTGTTCTATTTTATCCTATGGGTCAACTTACATCTGTTGAGCAAAGAATTCAACCATATCAGTACGTTCCGGTTCACCGTGAACCAAAATGTCTAGTCCGAGACCTTCTTGAATACCAATCATAAAGGTGATCTCTTTATCGATAGCAGCTTCGTACTCCTCCTTGGACATAGTTCCTTTCTTCAACTGCTGTCGAAGACGACGGATTCCTGCGGTCTGCGGGAATGATCCAATGGATGTGGTCGGTAAGATTGGAAGTTCAGGCATCTGCTTGGGTCGACGGACTTCGAAAGTCTCTCCACGGGTGAAATCTTTTTCGGTGAGTCCTGCAACTGCTTTTCCTACCTCCTCGTTTCGAGTTCCGGAAGATTTGTAGACGGACCAAGCATTGTTGGTGTCCGCGACGAATTTTTTGTCAGAAGTTGCGAGTGCGTGTAGTTCGTCAATTTTTTGTTGTTGAAAGGACAACACCTTCGATGCTAGGTGTTTGAGAAGGTTGTTATCTTCTCCGTTTTGCAAATCCCATGGAACAAATTGGAGCGATGCACATGGCTGGATGCAAAGACGATCTTTGGATACACCGAGTGCTTGGAGTTCCTCAATTAATGGAAGGATTTTGGAAGGATCTACCTTCCATGGACTGCGCGCATCGATGATTCCGGCACCAAGAGTTTTTTCCTTGGGAAAACCGTTGGATTTGAGAAGAGCGAGATTGTCACCGCGGGTGAAATCCAAGGAGACCTTGTTGATCTCGGATTGTTCCATCAACCAGGTCCAGTTGTCGGCTCCAACGTCTTCAAAGTATGTCACCATATCGATGCGAGTCGTGGACTTTTTGTTGGCGAGAATCGAAGGGTAGGCTTGTTTGTAAAGGGGTAGCAATTTCGAAGATTCGTCAAAGACAAGAGCCGGTTCATGGATCTGAATTTCCTTCACTCCCATATCTGAGAGATCTTGGATCAGCTTTTGGTAGATAGGGATAAGCTCGGCAAGCAACGCAAAGCGTTGTACATCGATAGATCCTTCGGTTTGAGCGAATGTAGAATGTCGGATGATGGTCACAGGTCCGTAGATAACGGCCCGCGCCTTGTCGGCACCGACAAACTTCAAACCACGTTTGACATTAGTGAGATAGTCGGTGAGGTTGGCGGGAGATCGCTTTGTGTCGACTTCCGAAGGAAGGTAATGGTAGTTGGTTGTGAACCACTTCTTCAAACCCAAAGCGGTTGCTCCATCCACACCCCTAGCCATGGCGAACATACGATCGATGCCGGCATCGAGATGGGCGAAACGCTTTGGGACTGTACAACGAGATATAGTGGAAAAAGAAAAAGCGATTAGATACGAAAAGTAGGCATACGGTAGATAGGATGAACAATAGTGGAATGACGGCGAGATTCAACACATCCGAACACTATATAGCTCTGCACATCGCAAAAAAGAACCTACCAATCCCAAGCCATTCAGCCCACGAGAGTACTCCATCGTAGTAGAAATGTTCTCCGACAGGGATCGAATCGATCTTGTCATCCGCCAATTGGAGGCTCCATCCGAGTTCTTCCACTGCTTGCGCCTTGGAAATAAATTCGTCCTTTTCGATCTTGCCCTTCCAGTACTTTTCCATTGCGAACTTGAGTTCGCGATTGGGTCCCATGCGGGAAAGCCCGAGAGTAGCGGTTTGGAATTTCATCTTGAGAAAAATTAAATTGGAGGCTTTTTCAATTCGCTGAGTTGGATTTTGTGTGATTAAACTATCGTCCCTCAAATGTGGAACTGATTTTCTACACGTCAACCTTTCCTCGTGTTACTTTCGGTTCGATGAATGGATGATGGCAGATATCTCTGCAGCAGCGGATAGAGGGATCGTATAATACTGTATCACATAGTATTCCTTGCCTCCCGACGTATCACGTTCTTCGCGAGTGTATTTATTGTCCATAGTTTTAGAGTGCTCAATCGGAGTATACTAGATCGACGGCGCTTAATGTAGAACGTTTTATAGAATGAATGATATCGAAGATTCGATCAGATTCATTGGAAGCACGTTCTTCGTGCAAAACTGCATATCTATAGATCGCTAGTACTATACATGTGAGTGACGTGCCGCATCGCAGTAGTAGTCTATCGTACCGGAGGATTGCAATATAGCACATGTTGGCATCAAGATCGCCAATCATTCTCAACTTCTCTCCCGTGCCTTTCATAACGATCGATGAACGTTCTTCGACATGATGACAAAATAGAATGATGATTTATGCCATAGAGGTAGACAGTACCACCAGTACGTACAACTGTTTTGATATTCGTCACCAATCCCGTGCCTTTTATTTCATTTTGAATAGAATGGAATGCTGTCCCAACCCAACGATCGATGAACGTTCTTCGACATGATGACAAAATAAAATGATACAACAGTTTTGATATTTGAAATTAAATACCTTGAAGCGAAGGACGTTCTTCAGATGAAGCTTTTCGCCGCGCCATGTCAGAATCACGTTCTTCAGATTAAAAAAACTAGTTTAAAAATGACTTTCCTAGAGAGCCTTTCTCAAATAATTAAATCTGAGTCGAGTGAGTCGAATGGGTCAGCAATAGAACCAAACGAAGAACTGGCCGTACTGTCCACTGCCTTGTACAGTTGCTTTTTTTTGACACAGTACGGTACGGTACAGTCAGGGGTAATAGTCTATTATTACCCCTGGGTACAGTAGAGTAATGAATGTTGGGGTGCTTTTGGGGGAATTCTTCTGAAAATACAAAGCGCGCAACCGGTATGAAATAGATCTTTCGTGCTTTGACACGCACTGTAATAATAAATCTCATTCACAAACAAATAAATTAAAGATCTCAAAACAAACAACGGCCACAAAATACAAAATACATACTACTACCCCTCTGATCGTGTATTTGCATTACGAATACCTTGTTGTAATTATTACAAATCAATTAGAAAAGAAAGTTGATAGTAGTTGCAAAAATGCCTCCTACTTGCTTATCAGTAGCACTGCGTCTAGCAGTATCCGCCCGATCTTCTCATGTAATAGTGACGAATAATCGTGGAATATTATTACGACAACGATCGTTTATTACAACCCGTCATGTTCGAAATAAAAACAAAGCCACTATGTCAACGTCAACGTCAACAACACCGTTAGTATCATGGTCAGTCGATGAAACTAAAAAAATAGGAACAATTACATTAAATTCACCCAAGACATTAAATGCATTAACAATAGAAATGGGTAAAGAATTTGAAACATTAATAACAAAGCTGCAACATGATTTAACTTCAACATCAGACGATGAGAATAATCCGAATAAAGATATATCAGCAATTGTACTATGTGGATCAGGTGATAAAGCATTTTCTTCTGGTGGTGATATGCAATGGTTACGTGGATTAAAAAATAATTCTGTACATGCTAATGTTGATATAATGATGAATTTTTATAATTCATTTCTTTGTATAAGAACTAAAAATTTACCGGTACCAATCATTGCAGCAATACAAGGTCCAGCAATGGGTGCCGGAGCATGTTTAGCATTAGCATGTGATTTACGTATTGCATCTGCATCTGATGCTAATGCTGATGCTGATAGTAATACACGCACACGTACACGGCCAGTATTAGGTTTCCCATTTATAAAATTAGGTATACCAAGTGGAATGGGTTCAATTCATTTATTACAAAATGTTAATAAGTTAAGTCAATCACAGGTATCAGAAATTTTACTGTTAGGTAAATCATTATCAGGTGAGGAAGCATATAAATTAGGATTAATTAATAAATTAGTACCCCACACACAGAATGTAAAAGATGAAGCATATAATATGGCGTTGGATATTGCAACAAATCATCATCCTGTTGCAATACGATCAATGATACGTAGTATACGACTAAATGTTGATGAAAATAAACTAATTGATTCATTATATAAAGATGCACATGCACAAGCAATGTGTTATGCAAGGAATGATTGGGGTGAAGGTCTACATAAAGCACCTCCTAATTTTGATAATTATCATTCGAAGTAATTTAATTAAAGAGAGAAAGAATGAAAGAAGATTGAATATAATTTAAGATATAAGATGTAATGTAATGTAATATAATGTAATACTTTTTGCTGATGGGAGTTACATTATTTTATGAAAACTGATCGTAGGTAGAAATATAATCATTGTATTTTGGGGATGAACCATTTTTCTAACGTTTCCTGTGCATTTTTAACATGCATTCAACGTTACATTAATACTATAATCGCCTCCGCCGCCGCCGTAGAATCGAACCAACATGTTACAACATGTAACATATATAGTTTTTACCGTCTCACTCGACGGTAGGTTGTTTTGCCTCTTCGACCGGAGCAGCTGCGGTCTCCTCGGCTTCTTTGGCAGCAGGTTTTTTGTCACCGTCACCATCACCACGATCCATGGTTAGAGCTTCGATTTCGGCATCACTATTCGCACGCAACTTGTCCAAGGCAGGGCAAGGCGGTGGTGCGATACAGACTCCACACGTTGGGCAGCACTGAACAAAACAGCAAGCGCAAACGCATTCGTTGAGATGATCTTCGCTAAGAGGGCAGGAGATGACCTCGTAATAGCAAAGACTGGTGGATGTACCCTTGTAACAGGCAATCGGTTTGACGAGTCCCAAATCGCAACAGACACATCCGACCTTGCAGTACTCGTCTGGGTTCTTGTCCTTGTCGCCGGTCAAACCACATCCGAGCGTCTCGGCGGTGAACGACAGGCAGCAGTCGTTGCTGAGGCAACATACTGTCTGCTCGTACCGGCAACATACATCGAAGTTCATCATGTTGCATTCGCAGGCATTGTAATAGCAGCAGCAGCCGTTGAACATGTATCTATCGTTTCCGTCAGCCATGGTCGTAGTTTTTATTTTTGATTGGTTCTGTTTTGTTTTGCTAGGTAAATTTTACAGTTGTAGCACTTGGGGAACTTCTTGATTTTAGTACTAATGCATCACATGATTTTGTGTGAATTGTGAAACGAATGGTCAGAAAAACGAATAAGTACAGTACTGTATTCGGATTACACTGTAACAAAAATCTTTTTTATGTCAGCCACGATACGATTTACGATCCATTCGAACGTTTGCACCACCTTCCTCCCGAAGGCCTGAACCAACATGCTTCAAAAGTTGCCACAAAAGTATTTTTAGAAATATTCTTTGGATAAGTAATTGTCTGAAAATATTTGGATTGGGATTAGAGTTCGGTTTCGCATACACTGATATTATTTCATTCCACTTTCAACTTTGACATCACATAAGGGTAGTGCAAGAATTCGCAACGGCAGGTATCCATAGACGACAGAACGGACGAGCGACAACACATACAAGTTTAATTAAAAGAAAGGGGCACGCGGATCGATGATATGTGTCAACCCCCCCCCCCCTTTATGACCCCTGTAATAAAGAATGCATAAAAAGGAGTACAATAGGTCTACTAGTACGTATAGTACGTACAGTATGTACACACAAAAAAAGCACATAAAGCACAATAGCTAACTGCTACAGTAAACGATGAAAAGGCCCAACGATGCATCTTCTTTATTTCCATCAAGCTTACAGAAATCTGCCTATGACAGTTTTAGAAAATCTCCTCAATGATGGTACGCTTGATTATTCAAGACAAAGCTGCTGCATTCAACAACAACAACAACAACAACAACTCAGATTTAGATTCTTCTATTGCACCACCAATTTATGTTGATTTTGATCTTTCAGATGGAAAAGATGCTAAGTTCCATCTTTCCAAAGGTTACTCTACCGTATCGGTAGATGCGTACGCACCTTGGATTGACAAGGCCAAGAATGAATTTCAACAAGAGATTAAGGATGGACGTGCACTTTTCTTTAATATCGGAGTTTCGACGAAAGATGAGGATTCAATGAATTTTTATTTCAAAACGAAGGATCCGTTATTGCATCCTTTGAACCAAGTAAAGGATGGATGTCAGGGTTTTAAAGTCACAAGTCCAAGATGTAAACATATAAAAATTCCAGTTGTACGATGTGAGGCTATGCTTGCCTTAATTGGTACGGCTGCAACATGTGTTAGGTTGGATGTTGAAATGCTGCATCATTCCTGTGTCCGTGGTCTAAGCAATCTACCGACGTATCTCCTTCCCAAGATAGTATGAACAGGAGGACAAGAAGGAGGGCAGTGAGTCGAGTCGAGTCAGCCAGTCAGTCAGTCACAACGTTTCAAGTCACAATATAGTACTGCAGTATGTCGTAAAAATAATATAGGCAACAGTAGCTATATTGATATAATATGTAGGACCTATATATGCATATGTTTTTAATTAATTTTAAATAAATTTAGATTACATGGTATTATATAGTAAAAGCAACCCTAATTATCTTGCACTGTACTGTACTGTACTAAGTACTGTACTATATATCGTGATAGAAATTGTTTTGCAAGTCGTTTAGAATTCATTTTATCATCATGTTCGTTTTAGCACGGGCGTCGCAGTCGCTGTTGCCAGTAAATAGGATGCTTCTTTATATATCATTGGAAATTGATGTACATTACCATATTCTATTAAATATACCAATGATGTAAATAATGTATGACGGAGTAATGGTAAAATCATTTGTGGTTGAATTTCATATAATAAACGTAATATTTTCAATGAATATCCTGTTCCATTAATATTTTTATTCCGCATTCTTGTCTCTGTGTTTTCAATATTATCCACAATACAACGTATAATATTCTTCCATATTGTACCATCCAACGGAATTTGTGGTCTTCGTTGTTGTTCTTGTTCGTCATCATCATCAACAACGACTGGATAATTTTTCATGGAGGATGATACTTTTCCTAATGCATTTGCAAGGACACGTAATGCATGATTATGTAATATACCATTACCCTTCCCTTCTGGATGTTGATAGGACATTATTTGTTGTCGTTGTTCCGAAGAGTAACATGTGTTAATGTCATCGTCACGACGGTCATCATCATCATCTTTGCCAGAGTCGTTTTTGTTTTTGTTTTTGTTGACTTCGTTGTTTGGATTGTATTCTGATATCCACTCAAAAAGTGCATCCTTTTCTTCTTCGTAATCGTCGAAGTAATCATCCTTGTATGATTCATCATTGTTTCCATTATTATTGTTTTCATTAGCACTGCCATTATTATTATCATTTTCAATATGTGGTGAATTACATATCATGGTTGCAAATATATATCGTAATCGTTCTTCCACAGAACCAAATGGACCACCATATATTAATATATAGGATACAATCTCTTCTGAATTATATAATCCTGATAATCTTCTACCCTTTGTTAACATAATTAAACGTTGTAATCCAACACGATTTAAATCAATATCATGATTTGATAATAAATTTATACATTTATATATCGAATTGTCATTTGGTAATTCATCATATGTAATAGTAGTGCATGTAGGGCTAGTAGTAGTATAAGTTTGAGATAGTATTGTAGGCTGAGACGTTGCTACTGTTGTTGCTATTGTTGTTGTTGTTGTTGGGGATGAGGAGGATGAGGATGAGGAGTAGGAGTAGGATACAATATCGTCTATGTGCAATGGTAATGCTAACAGTTGATCAATATCATCAAATGATGAAGAGAAGGAATCCTCATCGTCGGTTATTTCACCAAATGTAGTAGTTTCATCTTGATTCGCAGTAGAAGTTTTCTCCATTGTCGTCGATGGCTCACGTCGCCGTACTCCTCTCAGTCGAAAACGTGAGAAAAAGCCATTATTGTTGTTTTGTCGTCGTCCATCGTTGTTGTTGTTGTTGTCGTTGTCGTCGTCGTTGGAAGTAGTAATCATTAGATATGTAGTGGCAGTAGTAGTAGTAGTATCGTCGTCACTTCTTTGTGGTTTGTGGAATGTTGATTCTTGATTCTTGATATTTGATTCGAGGTACAGGTATGTTATGTTATGTTATCTTATCTTATCTTTATGTGTTGTTGATGCTTTTTTAGTTGTTTCAATGTAGGAATGATAGTTGTTTTAATGTAGGAATGAATGATGCAATCAATCGGAAGAAGTACGATGTGTTGTTCTTGATCGTGGATGTCATACCGGTGAGTTAGTAGACGGTAGTCCTCATTCACACGCCATTACTGTAGGCGGGTTTTGCAATCGTGCATAGGCACTGGTGACATTAGATGAAGTGTGTTTCAACAAGTACATACCACACCCGTGCAGTGCGTACACCGCTTCGCAATTTCGGCTCAAGCAATTTCTCTTCCTGCCTCATAAGAATGATTGGTTCTTAACTGATTTGATTTACGACTAGTTCGAATTGAATTGAATCGAATCGTGCGTGATTCATTTACAAAAATTCATGTAACAAAGCTTCGCCATAGTAAGGTTAGGGTTAAAGAATATCTTTCATCATCCATCTGTCACCACAAACAGCAATCTTCAGTCATGCTGAATTCTCAAAAAAAAATTAAAAATATATCTTTCTGAACAGGTCGTTAGTGTTCTCGTTCATAACACCTCCTCATAAAATCAAAAATCAATCGTAACAAACAATCGATCGTAACAAAAACGAACGAACAAATACTATTACTATACAAGAAAAGGAAAGAAAAGTCAAGATGTCAAAGTGTGACATCGGGTTATATGGACTAGCTGTAATGGGTCAAAATTTTGCATTAAATATGGCAGAACATGGTTTTAAGGTGGCTGTTTGCAATCGTTCACCAGCAAAAGTGGATACGACAGTGGCACGTGCCAAAGCGGAAGGTGATTTGCCATTAGAGGGACATAAGGATATGAAAGACTTTGTTGCAGCATTATCCAAACCACGTAAAGTCGTGATCTTAGTCATGGCAGGCAAACCTGTGGATGATACAATTGCTTTACTTAGTGAACACATGGAGGAAGGGGATGTTATTATTGATGGTGGTAACGAATGGTTTCCTAATTCTGTCCGTCGTGCTACAGAACTGGAAGCGAAAGGTCTTCACTTTATTGGTATGGGTATTAGTGGTGGAGAAGAAGGTGCACGGAAGGGTCCATCTCTGATGCCCGGTGGTCCTCGTGTCGCATATGATTTAATTGAACCAATTATTATGAAATGTGCCGCACAAGTGGATGGTGAACCATGTACTGGATATTGTGGTCCAATTGGTGCCGGTAATTATGTGAAGATGGTCCATAATGGTATTGAATATGGTGATATGCAACTTATTGGTGAATGTTATGATATTCTTAAGGTACGTTCATTACGTTACGCTGTCGTGCTTTCTTTGTTCGTGTTGGTAATGATACATTACAATACAATCCGTCGATCGATACACAGTCAACTAACTAAAATTTCATTTTCTTTCCTTCCCTATACCACCACGTCCTGCCTAACACTGTATCATAACAATACGACAACTCAACACATCACAACAATAGAATGTTATTGGTATGTCGAATCAAGATATGAGTAAATTATTTGCTGAATGGAATAAGACTGAATTAGATTCCTATTTGATTGAAATTACATCAATAATTTTAGCAAAGAAGGATGATCAAGGTAATCCTGGTGAGGTTGTTGATTATGTTCTTGATAAGACTGGTATGAAAGGAACCGGTCGGTGGACGGTACAAGAGGCTGCAGAACAATCTGTCGCAGCACCAACGATTGCATCTGCATTAGATGCACGATACATTTCTGGACGGAAGGAGGAACGTATTGCTGCATCTAAAATCTTAAAGGGTCCATTAGATGATAAAGCAAATCAACAATTAAATGTTGATAAAGCTCAAGTCATCAATGATTTAAAAGCAGCATTATACTGTTCGAAAATTGCATCCTATGCACAAGGATTATCACAAATTAAAGCAGCATCCGATAAGAATAATTGGAATGTTGATTTAGCCTTATGTGCACAAATGTGGCGTGGTGGATGTATTATTCGTGCCAAGCTCCTCAAGGGTATCCATGATGCAGTTGTTGACGATCCAGAATTAAAGAACTTAATGGTTGATCCAAACTTTGCTGCTGAATTAAATTCACGTCATTTAGCATGGCGTAGAATTGTTACACTTGGTATTGCTAATGGTATTTCTGTACCATCAACATCTGCATCATTAGGATATTATGATCAATACCGTCGTGCTAATTTATCTGCTAATTTAATTCAAGCACAACGTGATTTCTTTGGTGGACATACCTATGAACGTACTGATAAGCCAGGTGTGTTTCATACATTATGGGATGACACACATAAAGATCTTGGCGACTTAGCTGGTCGTACTGCTGGTAATATTTAAAAATTTCAGATACAATGCAAAGTAAATAAAACGTGGATAAGTTAGTTGAAAGAAGAAGAAGAAAAGATGGTCAAGAACAAAAAAGATTTGAGAAAAAGATAAAAAATTAATTGAATATATATATATAGGTCAACACTAATAATAGTAGGATATAGAACTTATGAGTACATAGTAATTTTATTACAGATATAAAACAATGACTTGAGGTAAAATTATATTATGTACATGTAGTTCTAGCTAAGTATTGCCTTTCCTTGCCTTTTATTTATTAGTACACGGTAGAGTTATCACCCTACTGTACTACTGGTGGAAGATTTATCTTTTGTTTTGTTTTGTATCGATAACTTGATATTGGAAAAAATATTATTTTTACACTCTATACTGGAATTCTTCTTCTTAGTTCTTCTCCTTTGAAAGAGAAGATATGAAATATTTGAAAGAGAAGACATGAAAATTTCAGATCCAAAGAGAAATTGGCACTATCGCTCTCCTCGACAACCAAGCTGTTTACCTTGACGTGATCTCTTTTTAACGATACCAAATTTATTTTCTGTTTTGTTTTGTGTCGATAACTTGATCATTGAAATGTACCCTACGGTACGCAACGGAAAAAAGATCCTTTTTACACTCTTTACTGGAGTTTTCTGCAATCTTTTATTGGCACTTTCGCTCTCCTCGACAACCAAGCTGTTTATCACTTTTCTTCATCCTTCACATAAAATAAAATATGAATCTGATCTTCTACAAGCAAGACAGCATATAACAGAACAACATCGCTCTATCTTTTACCATTATTAATCCGTACGGCAGTTTGATCTTTTACAGTTCCAATCCAAATCCAAATCTCCATCACCCTTCAATCATATTCATCATGATCTTTACCAAACACGCAACTCTGTTCCTCGTTTCTACATTCGGCATTATTTCGGTTGGGGCGGTACGTGTGGAAAAACGAACGGGTAGAATATTAATATAGATTCGTTGTATCTCTAACTAACACGCATTATCCAACATGAACAAGCTACTCATATCAGCAGCAGTAGCAGTAGCAGTAGCAGCAGCAGTAGCGCAGCAGCTTCCCGTCCGTTGCCCCTGTCAAATTTGTTCTGTTTTGTTTTGTGT
Source organism: Fragilariopsis cylindrus CCMP1102 (assembly GCA_900095095.1). Classification (NCBI taxonomy): domain Eukaryota; phylum Bacillariophyta; class Bacillariophyceae; order Bacillariales; family Bacillariaceae; genus Fragilariopsis; species Fragilariopsis cylindrus. The sequence goes on from FMBT01000614.1 coordinate 36,299, forward strand.
CTTTATCGCTTCGGTCATACTCGTATCATCACGTTATAATCTATATATGTATTTCGTCCTTCGTCCCATCCTATCCCACACTTCGCATTGCATTTGAAATTGCAATCGCATGTTCGCTCGTATCTTATGATTACTTACTAACTTTTGGATTCTTTGGTTGCCGCCGTACATATATATATATACATTATTTCTTCTTCATCTCGTTTTATTTCATAGACGGTGGTGTGGTATTCGCGCCCTGGATAAGGGTGGTAAGAAGGGAAAAAGTTAGGGTGATCGTCGTGGACCCAATTTGGTTGACCGTAAAGCCTGCGTGTAAATTTGTTTAGCCAAACAATTAATATATGCGAAGGTGAAGATCCTGATGTAAGTAAACAGA
>FMBT01000461.1:0-89889 GCA_900095095.1 Fragilariopsis cylindrus CCMP1102
AATTATTATGTAGCAGCACATTCATAGTAGTTCTTCCTGTTGTTTCAGTATTGTTGTTTGGCTTGTGGGAATGTAATCAGCATGCACCATATAAAATTATATGTTGCACACTAGTGATTTACTAATCTGCATTGTTTTCTCTAACTCTTATTTTTCAATATTTTAGATGCAGAAGTTACAGTTAATACTGAGATGCATGTGGTTACATCTATGCCTGTGCCTACTAATGTTTTTGTTTCACTGCTGCTTTTGTTGGCAGGAATTGAACCAGCATGCACCAGAATTTGATGCATTTATCTACCTCTCAGACAGTACAATATTTTAAATGCAGAAGGTAACAACAATTTCACAGCATAGTCTCAAATAGTAGTTCTTGTTGTAGTAGTTTTATAACACTGAGATTGGCATCAATGGGTGGAGTCAGCACACCTATATGAAACATAATATTGTTTGGTTGGAATGAATTATGAGTAGAATCAGCATGCATGTCTTGTGCCAGAACATGATACAGCAGGGATTTACTAAGCAGTTTCACAACAAATTTTCATTGTTTTGTGTGTGTTTTTTCTTGCAGAAGCATGCCTATAACATTCACATAACTTTGTTGGTCATTTTTTGCCTAATTTGCTGCTAATTTCTCCAGATTTTCGGCACTGAAGGTTGATATTATTGAATTGTTCTCGTACTGGTCGTCTCCATTGCTGCTATAGCTCCATCCGGAATGAGAGAAAGTTGTATTGATTATCATCGTATTACAAGAAAAACGAGAGGTTTGGAGGAGAGGTACGTAGATTCTACGTGAATTTAGTACTAGGGAATTTAAAAGTTCTTATTTAGAGGTGCGCATTTACGATTCTACAAAAAGAAAAGAGTTTTATATTGGGGAGGATATGAACAAGAAGTGTTCTACACAGTCTAATGACAAATGGATACAAAATTGTACCCTGTCATGCTTAAAATTTTCACAATTGCTGCAGGCTAGCTGATACTTACTAGAATATAGCATGTACAGTATGTGATAGTGTAGAGTGTAGTAATTTACTACTAGTAGTGCATAAAACCTTTTTTTCTACTAATATCTTTTAGTCAGTTGTTATCAAGTCGATTGGGTCGACTAATTGAAGGATCTCACACCTCCGCCGAGGCCATTTCTTCGAGCACACGAACTTAACACGTACGTCCGAGCGCTCGATGGCACTCACAACGGATCCGTTATCTAACATATATATTTCTCAACCGTCATAATACCGTAATTTAATTAAGGGTGCTTTTTTTTTGCAGCGTCGGGTGTCAAACTAATTTTCCATTAACCCACGTTTTGTAAATAAAAAGGAAAAAGTATGGTGATGTGCGCTATCATACCTAAATGCTAACATGTACTAGATAGAAGCACGAAGAAAATATCTTCTTTTGAGCAACGACTTTGTTTTATGTGTATTATCTTTCGCCCTCTCACGCTTTAGTTACGTTAGGTGCACCAAGATGAATTTATATATCGGTATGTTTAAGCTAAATACTTCTCTTCTTGTTTCAATCGAATGCATTCGCATTGAGCATTTGTAATTTTTCTTCTTCCAATAATGTGTCGTGAGGTGGTGTGTGACCGGCCCATTATCGCGAGTGTTGAATACCATAAAAATAAGGCAACTCACGCAAGATACGTGGAAAGGAAGGGAAAGCAAACCAATAAGCTAGATTGTCACATAACTTTATTCTGTTCTATTTTACTTTACTTTACTTTACTTTACTTTACTTTACTTTACTTTCTAAATTGTTATCTCACAAGATACAATACAATTCTAACCATGAATAATTTGAATGGGAAACAAATAATAATTTCATTGCCGTCCTCATTTCTTTTGGTCCTACTTCTACTGGTAATACCATCGTCATCATTTATAATAAGCGTTTCGGCAACAGAAACAACAACGAATAGTAATTTACGGAAATCATCAACAACAACAACATCATCATCACAAGACAATCGTAATTTAATTATTGGTGGTAAGGATGCAAATATAATACTTACCCTCGTTCAATAGTATTCTTAAGTGATCGGCTAGATGATTTAAGTTGTGGTGGTACTCTTATAAGTCCAACAATTGTTTTAGCAGCAGCACATTGTGAATATCATTGGTCAGTGATGCTGTATTTCAAAGATATTATCATCCATCTGAAGTAGGTATCAATCCCTCCAAGGAAATACGGATACCAGTTAAAGAAGAAATTAAGCATCCAAATTTTAATCGTAGAACACTTGAAAATGATGTTATGTTATTGATATTAGAAAAATCACCGAACGATTATGTCAGAAATAGTAAAGATAATACAACGCAACATGATGTAATACCATATATGAAATTGCATCAACCATCTGATCCATCGTTGGATGAACTTGCTGAATTAATGCGTATTGTTGAGAAGGGAGACGGGAATAGTAGACGTAAAAGCAGAAATAATAATAACAGCAACAACAACGATAGTCGATTGCGATTGGGACATAAACTTAGATCGGACGCAACTGCAGAAGAGGGACAGTCATCGTCGCCGAATCAAACACCACTTAAGCTAAAAGCTTTAGGATGGGGACATACTGTTAGTGGTGGAAAAGGACAGCCATCGGATACGTTACAGGAGGCACGATTGAATTATGTATATAACTCGGAATGTAACAAGGCTCAAGAATCAAATTTAGTTAACTATGATGGTCGGATCAGTCCAGATATGATGTGTACATGGCATTCACAGCAGGATACATGCCATGGTGATTCTGGTGGACCTATTGTTCTTGAAAATCTTGCTAGCATTTTGGAAAATGCTAACGATAATACCGATAGTAGTCAAAGAGATCAATATATTCAAGGTACGTTGTAGTTCAGTTCCCAAAGTATACGTTTTTATGTTCCATTTTTAATGTAGAAACGATGCGAGGTGGAGTGCAAAAGAGGAGGACAACAAGGATGAAATGTTTATCGAATCTCATTCTCGGAAAAAAAGATGACCGACATTATTACCATTTCGCTGATTCTTCTGAGATCCTTCATTCCCTACTAGCTTCAGCTTTCTCTTTCGTAGGAAAAAACACGATTCCTTCCTGGTGAATTGTATCCTCATATTGTTTGATTTTCTCGTTTTCTTTCCTAATGTCTTCTTTTTGATACCTAAAGTGGGAATTGTTTCATGGGGTGAGGATTGTGCTGATGCAATATTTCCTGGTGTCGCATCAAGAGTGTCAGAGTCGTATGAGTGGATCCGTCGTAGAGTATGTAGTATTGATGGTACCGATAACCAAACACCGGAAAGTTTTAATTGTGATGAACTTGTTACAAATACAGATACAGATACAAAGCTACGTTCCAGTACATTTTCACCCGCACCATCATCATCACCATCATCAATGATTGATAAATTTGATGCACAGGCACGAACAGATGCAATCAATTTGTTGAACGGTGGTAGTGATACATCTGGTAGAGCAATCACTGTTGATGCTACTGTTGAAATTTATCTGTAAGTTTTTCTTTTTTGCATAACTGCCTTTCTGACCCACCTACCTACCCCCTATTATTATTGCCACGGCCACGATGACAATAATGACTAATTTTTTCGTTCATTCTTTTTATCTTCTCAAACTGGTATATCTTTCAACAGGGATGTATTTGCAATAGAACAAGGATGGAAATTAGTAGAAGTTGATACTGGAATCGCAGTACGAAATTTTCCATTTGGATCGTATCAATTTGAAAATTTTATTAAAGAAGAAGTACAATTAACTGTTGGAAAAAACATATAACTTCACAATATACGATCAGTACGGAGATGGTATAACAAATAATGGATATTATCGAATATATTATACTGCTGATAACAATACCGAAGAACAACAACAAGAGCAAAATCAAATAGATTTAGTTGAAAAATCGGAATTTGGTGGACGCGAACAAAGTGATAAATTTACAGTTTCTGCTGATTCAACATCAACGTCGACATCAACATCGACATCAGGTTGGTCGCTGTCATCATCGCAAACAACACCCGCAACGACGGCGGCGATAACGACACAAGCAATATCATCCCAAGGAAGGAATGAAGGACGTAATAAGAATGAGTATCGTATCGGTCAAATATCAGATCAGCCCTAGCTACTAGAGAGAATGATATGTTATTACCCACTAATCTATCTCGTCGATTGATGATTTCCCTATCCTCCCATCCTCCTATCCTCCTATCCCTACATTAGCTCCCTCGTAAAATGGAAGGAAGTAAGTAATACAAGTCCCGCAAATGTATATAAACATATAGATACAGTCATTGTTACCATGGTATTTCCTCACTATAATTATGCATGCCAACCGCAATTAGTAGAGATCTATACAATATCTTTGCACAATTAGATAGATAGTTTAATTGAATACCATATGAATCATTGCAGATAATAGTACATGAAATTATGAGAAGGCTGAGCTAGCTACTGTCTGCAGCGAGCAAAACCCCTGACATGCCACCTACTGCAGTAGCTAGCTGTAGCTTTTTCATGTTGTTTTTCACCTACTTCCAAAAAACTGTAGTTATATTTTTCCTTCTGAGATTGTCACACCTACTCATGTCATCCCAATCATACTATACGACCCAAACTAACTAGGATAATTTCCATCAACAAATAGCACACAACATGCACAGTGATGTCAAAATTGGATAGAATGAAGGCGCTGTAATAGTAGCTGTAATCACTCCCCATATCTATTGATTAAGATGACCAGTAAAAATGCCATGATGAAGGCAGATTATAATATGTGCAAAAAATGCTAGGGCAAAGAATAATCCTAGCTTTTTGATACAATTCATTTTGCATTTGGTTTTTAAGATATAGTAGAATTTCCTTCATAATACAATAGAGACTACACAATATTTTGTGTTCTAGGTTTTGTAACTTCACTTTGTAACTATTCTTTGTGCAGATAGTGTGTGGTTTTGTGTAGTGGTGCAGAATTTGAAGGGATATATAGACAGAAATTTCAGAACAAAATTAAATATAAACACAGCATTAGCTGCTCTCCTTCCCCTCTAATATAATGGCGTGGTATGTGTACTGTACACAACTGTCCTTATGATTCAGGACAAGACGAACATTTCTTGGCCCAAGAACAATGCATATAGTAACTACCTTGTTGCTTCAATTGGCACATACTGATACATGCAAGGAAGGAAGACTTTCATCAAAGTTGTGTATGATGGTGCCTGGAGGTGGCAACTTAAGTAGGTTGGTGCAAAAATTATGGCTGTAACACAAGAGAGCAAAATAGAGCCGTGTTGATTTTGTTCTAAGGAGATTATTACCAGTATAATGCTCATAGGGGCAAAACTGCTACTCCATGAAGATGTTCAGAATTGGTAGACAGTGACTTTATTGAATCAATACATTGTTGTTGTTTAAAAAAAATCCTTGGTCACCTATATTAAGGCGTGTTCCGGCTCAACGTGGTTCGTGACTGCCCCCTGTGTGACAATCTGCGGACAGACGATTTTCTACAACACCCGCTATGCAGTAAAGTACTAACAATTGGGCAAATTTTTAACTGTATGGTAACTCCTCAAACCTTCTCCAGTACCTATATTTGTCGATTCTACACATTCCAGATTTTTGACAGGTCTAGGTAGTGTAGGCTAAGCCCTGGTACTTCTCTCTGTAGAATTTCGCCCATATTGTGTACGTTGTCAAAGTTGAAAATAATTAATTCACCGCGCACCAACGCAGTGAAAGTAGGAATTTTCCTTATTAACAACATGACAATGGGAATGTACTGAATCGAACCTCCATGGGTATCAGTCTATTTAACAAAAGCTTATGAGACGAAATATAGATGTCTGTAGTCTTAACAAGGACAAAAAGTTTGGGTTGAATTGGACCAATTTTTAAGTACTAAAACTCTCTATTAGAAAAAGACACACATGATCGGATTTTCCGAAAAAACACGTCCTACATACCCGGTGAAAATGGGTCCTCTCTTAATATATTAATAACATTAAAAATTATCGCATTAACTAATATAATAGTAATAGAGACATCTGTATTAGCACTTTATCTATAAGTCCATTATTTGATTTTTAATTTTCCTCTCTTGTGCACCTCTTCCTGGCGATTCGAAATTTGCCTATCAGTCATATACGACCCTATAGGAATTTCCCCAGATGACCAAATTACACCCAAACTTTTTTTTCTCTTAACGATACAAATATCTATATTTCTTCTAATAAGCATATGTTAAATAGAGCGATACCCATGGAGGTTCGTTTCAATACATTTCCATTTTCATGTTGATGTGATAATTTTCCATTTCAACTCTTAATAATTTGAAAAGAATTTTCCTGTCACGAGCCTATCGCACATCTAAAAAATTGAGTCCAGTTGTCCCATGAATACCCACATTGAGCTGGAACACGCCTTAAGCTTATTTAATAGGCTGATTTTCATTCTGCCAGTGCAGTCCACAGATACACACACAGATACACACACACACACACACACACACACACTCAAACATACACACACACACACATTTCAATTCATGAGAATAAGTCCATTGACAGGTAGTTCAGCTAAGCTACAAACATTTGGGGATAGAACTATTTTGAATCCTTACCTTAAAAGTCCACTGGTAATTGCATTGTTAGTTGACAAGTATCACAACTAGAAGGTATCACAGAGTGCTGATTCTCACACATTCAATGAATTCTTAGATTCTTAGATTTACTGATTGCACCATATCTATAGACCCAGTTGACAAATTGACCATTTTGCTCAAATCAAGATTATTCAATGCATCCCAAGATTCACTTCAAATAGCAAGCAGCCTTGGTAACAATGCTCAAATTCAGACAGGAGATTACAAGCACTATTACAAGCATTATTACAAGACTCTTGCATATGCATATGCAAGTAGGAGTGGAAGAACTCCAGTAAAGATGACATACTCCTGGTTTGTTTTTATGTATTAATTATTATATTATTACCAGCAACATCAGTATCAGTGGCCCCACAATTATAGAACAACAACTGTATTTTCTTTAAAGCAATGACATCACATTACACTTTACACAGTACAACAAAGGCAAATTAACAGCATCAAGACCCATGTCGCCCATCATGGTGGACATCATGGTAACGGTAGAAGCAGTGGTCAATGACACAGTGTTAGTGGTTGAGGTGCCTGCGTGTCTATCGTCTTATGAGAGTGCTGCATAGTGATGGTGATGGTGATAGTTGGTGTGGGGAAGGAGGATCCTTCAAAAAGGAAGCTGTTGTGTACAAGATCCAACAATCAGTTTCTCACATGGTTTTGGTGAACTGCTATGTAGTGATTGAGAGACCAAACAGATTCAAGAAGAAAACAAAATATTATCACATCATCAACAGCAGCAATTGCTGATGGCTTCATCAAGGGTATGACACCTCTTGAATGTCAAAAACTAGGACATATGAGTGAATCAACTCTCTTACCACAAGAAGTGTTGTCAATCCAAGGTAAGGGAAGTTCCACCAAAGACACAGAAATTTCTGAATAAAGAATGGGTGGGAGCTTGCCAGCAAACATTAAAACAGTATAGTTCTATCCAGAAAAGATGTAGTAATAATGCAATACCTACTATTCTTTTTGAATGAAACTCTGCTAAAATAGCCTACAAATCTCTGTAATCTTTGGTACTATCTGTTCAGTTACGTACATGGTGATTGGTAAAAAGTGTGGTGATGGCAGGTTAATAGCCACCAAAATAATTTGAACAACTCCACCAACTTGATGTGTCTCTCATCATGTTGTGTGAAGTATATATACCAGTTTTGTCAAGTAGTAGAATACCATCACTATTATTACAGCATAAAACAGTCTAAAACCCATTGCCAATACAATAATTCAATGTACTAGGACACTCGTACCTCTACTCTATTGTGTACATTCTCGACTACTGCCTACAATTACTGTAGTTCTGTACTAGCACGTACAGTATGTTCCTTTTCTCTTACGACACACCTACGTACTGTACTTGTTACTCAGATGGTTAAACGGAAGCAAAACAGACTCCTTGACTGACGCGACAAATATTTTTTTCAATTAGCGTTTGCTGACATCGAGTGTACTGTAGTTGTAAGTAAGTGCAGGTGAGTCGATAGTCGATGTTTGAATATAAAATACAGTATTCGCTTTACCAGAAGATTCCCTCCAACAATTTGCTTACTTAGATGTATTAACATGTGCAAGAATCCGCTTTACCTAGCAAACCACGTGCTTTTTGAAGCACGAATCAATATTTTCACCGCACTTCATCGTAAACTACATGATGATACAACAATGGTTGCGAATTCAACAAAAGTAAAATAGAAACTACGATACTTCATCGGCGACTTAATATTTTATTGCTTCGATTACGTGAAGCATTTCGCTGCGTGATAGTACTTTGCACGATTGCTTGACACACTCTTCTCGATCCTCGCCTGTCAAACACAGCCAAATATATAAGCCCTTTAAAAATACACTATGTACAAACTTCGAAAACACCCATCAGCTTATGTCGTAGTGTCAAATCCTTTGTAAGTAATACATTTTATAAAGAACAATGTTCCATGATTTTTCTCAAAAACTTCTCAAGAAGCCTCACAATTTTTTTTTCATCCTCGGATAATTATATTTTATTCGTGTATGCATGCAGCACTGTCATTCATTCCGGTATGTGCGAACTGATTTTCACCGTTCCAACACAGCCATTGCGTGAAGAGAACAGATCTTCACCGTTACACTTTTCTCATAAAATTCATTTTGATATCATATCAAAGACAAATTTTCTTTGGTTCATTCAAGACAAAATAAAGTAACTCAAAAACAAGACACAGACAAAATGAAGTTTTTACTATCATCTATTGTCGCATCTACCCTTGCACTATGTTCTCTTCCTTCTTCGACGAAGGCCGAGGCCGACACCAGGCAAAATCTTCGTCATAATAATAATGAGAAGAATGAACGTGACTTGGAATTTGGTACATTGGCAGATCTTGTGGAGATTTTTGGTGTTCCTCGAGAAGCTGACATCAAAGCGGAATGTACACCTGTCGGACAAGCACCGTACCAGTATGTTGTTTATACTGCTGTCACGTACACAGATGAATTCTTCGTTGGTTCTCCGTATGATTTTAGTGATGTATCATCACTTGTTTCATTAGAAGCAAATTTTACAACTGCATACAATCAAGAGACTGGTGGATGTCCTAATTATGAAAATGCAAGTAAGGAGGTCAAACAATCATTAGTATTAGCAGCTAATTTATCAAATAAACAATACCTGCTTGGTAGTCAAGTTATATCTAATGCATTCAATTTTGTTTGTGGTACTAATAACGCTGCTATTACGTTCAGTGGAAACTTCGATCAACCTGGTGCTGTACCAGAATTGTTCCGTTATGCAACTAACAATAATAATAACAACGATGAACCAAACGATCAAGATCAATGTGCATGTGATGGTCCATTATCAACAACATTCGCTAATGCATACGATACATTATTAGTATCATCATTAGACGATAATAAGGATGATAATAATAAAAAGATTATCATGGATGTACAACAACTATGTGTTAGTGATACGTGTAAACCAAGTGCAAATAATGAATTTACATTTAATGCAACAGCTGGATTTGTTTATCTACCATGTGATGATGAAATTCTTATTCAATCAGATGGAACACCAAAACCAACAAGTTCACCAACAAAACGTCCAACGAAGAAACCAACAAAGAAACCAACAAAGAAACCAACAAAGAAACCTACCAAGAAACCAACAAAGAAACCTACCAAGAAACCGACAAAGAAACCAACGAAGAGACCAACAAGGAATCCAACCAGCCCAACTGTAAGTACATGATGCATATTATTGTATCTCAAATTGAAATCGAAATGAAAATCGAAATGCGAATCACTCAAAATGATGCATGTCGATACGATAACAGATAGTACTTAGTGATCTCGTTGCTGTTCCGTTCCGTTCCCTTCACTTTTTTTCGATTTGACTTGGAATATACTAAACTCTACTTTTGATATCACTCTCATTCCTTCTTTCATTTTTTGATTCCGCTATTTCTCTTCTTTATATTATAATGTAATACACGTACTGCTGCTACTACTGCTACTACAAAAAAACTTCACTACTGTTACTGCTACTGTTCACGCAACACAGTCTCAACCAACACCAGTCCCAACACCAGTCCCAACAGCAGTTCCATCAGTAGTCCCAACGGCAGCACCTGCATTTCCTTGTATTGGAATTGCAGATTTTTGTACACCTAAACATAATGATACTTTTCCACGATCTCAATGTTGTGATGGATTCGTGTGCACGTTAGGGAAGTGTGAATTACCGGTAGCTCCGACAGATGCTCCGTCAGATACACCAACAACTGCTCCGACAGCTGCACCAACAGTTGCACCGGTAGCTCCGACAGATGCTCCGTCAGATACACCAACAACTGCTCCGACAGCTGCACCAACAGTTGCACCGGTAGCTCCGACAGATGCTCCGTCAGATACACCAACAACTGCTCCGACAGCTGCACCAACAGTTGCACCGGTAGCTCCGACAGATGCTCCATCAGATACACCAACAACTGCTCCGACAGCTGCACCAACAGTTGCACCGGTAGCTCCGACAGATGCTCCATCAGATACACCAACAGCTGCTCCGACAGCTGTACCAACATCTGCACCAACATCTACACCAATACTTGCACCAACACTTGCACCAACTATTACAGCTGCACCAACTTCCTAGACAAATTAATCACCACTTGCTTCGACAGATCCATCAACACTTTCTACGACACCAGCACGAAACTAGATTACGTTACGAATATAATATTTACACTAACATTATATTTGTGTATGTCTACATATTATGATAGTACTATAAGATTTAATTAAAAAGGATACAAAAAGAAATAATAAAGAAAATAACAGTAAAATAAAATTAAAATTAATATGAAACAGTCTTTATTCCTACCGTACTATACGTGATAGACAATAATACTGTAGGATAGCTAGCAGAAAGAAGATACTGTCATATCACATATTGCGTTACGACAAATATCTGATTACTAGTCAACTAGACTTAGTAGCAAAAAAAAAATTTAAACAACCGACCTTGTGCTGATAAAGATTTCTGCAGTGGTAAAAAAAAAATCTTTTTTTGTGCACGCTTTTTGCTTTTTGATAAAAGATTTTTTTTTGCGAACCTCGAAAACTGGATCAAAAAAAAGAAAAATCAAATCTCGCTCAATCATTATTTAATCAATTAATCGAATACCGTAGTCAATCAATCAATCAATCAATCAATCAATCATCAATCGTCGTATAAGTCAAATAAATACAAAGAGTACAGGCAGTCACCGTAATTTGAGCGAACCACCATCAATGAGATGTCAATGAAACAGCTATGTCATCAACCACAAATCAAAGATGATATATGAGACACTTATGGTTACAGTAGAAAATCGATGCCCGAACCGCTCTAAGTAAGATGGAAGAGATGCATTCCACTAAATCACAGATGCGATTATAGATGATAGAGATACTTAGAGTTACACCAGTAAAATTGATAAAAGTCACAACGATTTAAAAGAACAATAGCGCGATTTATTCTTTAGAAATACAGTATTTGCATGCATAAGATTATAACATAAAACAAAAGCGAAATCAGTATAAAATAAAGACAACGTACTTAGCTACGACAATCGATAGACTGAAAGTCGAAACTAATCTCGCTCTCTACTACACAACAGAAGACAGAACTTCTGCAGTATTTTGTGACGTACAACATTATTGTTTACTGTACAACGTCACGAATTTTGACTACACTACGTAAACGCAGCAACGTTATGATGATGAATGCCTCTTCTGACATCAATGACGAGGATGTTGATAATGATGATGATCAATTCGATGATGATGAAGATGACAACTACGAAAACGATAACGATGAGGAAAACGACAATGACAATGAAAATCAAAATGAAAACGACAAAGAGATGATAATAGCAATAGGACGTAGTATCGAAAAAGTAGAAAAAGAAAAAGATGAAGGAGAAGAAGATAATATTGTCATTATTACAAAAACGAAAAAAACGAACGATGATGACAATAACGACGACGATCGCGATGGTGGGGGGTCAAATCCACTAATATTTTTATAACAAATCCTCTAATTTCAATAGTAGAATTTAAAAGGAGTTCCTCCTTTTCCTCCTTCCCCTCTCCTCGTACTACCGCGCAACCAACTCGAACCATGAACCTCACTCTACGCGAAAAGACGTGGTTGGGTGTTGTGCGAGAATAGAAAACACGCGTGTTTAAAATGGTGGATTGGGTGTGCGCGAAATGGTGGATTTGGTCGAAAATAGTGGTGGATTTGTCCTAGGACCCGATAGGTGCGACTGTAGCGTTGATGGAAAATGATGAAAATGATAATGATAATGATGGACGATTTAGATTCAGATTTAGATTTGCTAGGTTTAGATTTAAATAATGTACCAATAGTATTACATTACGTAGCTACAGTGGTACTGAAAGCAGCTGCTAGAGATTTGTAAACTTTTTTATCGTACATATCAATTATCTTATTTTTATTCGATATAACCTTGTTTCAAGAATGAGTAGGCACGATTCATTCGTTCTACGATCAAAAGTTGTTGTCGAACACACACACAACCACGCTCGCCGGACAATTCTGCTAGATCTTCTGATATACTCCGAAGGGCGGTCGGTGAGAATCGTCGTCGTTCTTGCCATAATATTGTTCGTAATTCGTGTATGTGTAACATAAGCATACCAAGGTCGTCAGATCCCAATACACAATCACCAATTCCAGGCGTTGCGTGTGATGATGAATATGGATAATGATCCTTGTGGTGGTGAGAATTATTAGGATTAGTACTCGTTGATGATGTATCGATCATTCGTCTTGAAGGTGGAGCAGGTGGATTATTCCTCATGATAAGTAATCGTTCAATCTCTGTTAGGGCATCCACGAAGGACCTGTATGTTTCTTTACGACTTTTACCCCATTTGAATGCAGTATAAACTATAAATGTTGATATTTTCTTCGTTGTCCACAGAAGTAAAACAAATGGTGTAATTGCTGCTAAGTTCATATTAAAATTAGTCGATGCTTGCATATCATCTAATGCAACAAGTGCATTCATCATTTCCTTTTTAATAAATTGTGCTTCAATAAAACTCATCCGGATAACACTGTTCATATTATAAACACTTTTCATACTTTTTTCTTTTGATTCTTCTATAAGGGAAATATCCATTGTATTTGAAATGCGTTCCTTTTCGCCCACAATCATATCGGGATACCTGAGTTTATAACAGTTTTTTTAAGTACACACATATAAAGAACACGAGATGAACAGAACAAATTAGTTTTTCTTAAAATGTTTTGCTTGAACATAGTCCCCCGGAAGGAAGAAATAGAAGAGAACAATATACAGATACTTACGTTTCATCTAACCAACTACGGATCATCTTTTTTAATGTTTCCGTTGCTGTATTACGTGCATTACGATCAGAAATTGATTCCGGTCCTTTCATAAATTCATCATATAACGCATAACATGGCCGAACAACGTGTTCTTTTGTAAAATCTAATATCTTACTTGATGTATATCTTAAAAATTCCCATATTGGTCTGCTACGTCGATGGTTGCCACCAGTAGTAGTAGTAGTAGTAGTAGATGATAAATTATATATCATCAAATATACTAATGACGGTACAGTTATTGCAATCAAGTACCAATTTTGTTTATACCATGATGGTTTTTGTAAGTGTTTTAATCGACGATCGCGTTGGATATCAATAATATCTTCCATAATATCTAATAAACTAGAAACTTCATCCATCATTAATGGTAAATTAGATATCTTAACATGTTCTTCTCCTTCATCATGTCCGACCTCCACAATCTCATCGTTGATATTGTCGTTTGTCTCAATAGTAGTAACTGCTCTACCATCGTCGAAGTAGTCGTCTGACAACATTCCGTCCGAGGGGAAGGAAGATTTGATTTTATCCTGTCCTATTGATCTAGTACTACTACTACTACCACGTGTAGATGATGTGGACACGATGCAGGCCCACGATGGCATATATGACGATGAACCGGTAGTAGTACCTAGTCCGTCACGAAGAAGATGATTGTGACTATCTTGTATTGATACAACCGAAGTGAATGATGACGATCGATCGTGTTTTGGAGTAGCTGTAGTAGTAGTAGTAGTATCATTGTGATACTCTCCTCCTTCTCCTTGTGGCCAATTTTCTGTATACGGTAATTGTATCCGTCCATTCGATGCACGATATAATTGACTTCGTATTAATGCCATCGCATCAATGGACCATTCCGCTAATGCAGTTTCATCTTTATAAATTTGTCCTCCATCTTTTTTTCGTACATGTAAATTTGTATAATATAAACTACCTTGTCGACGACCACCTACCCCACTACCACCATCACGTCGATTTTTCTTGATATTGAGCGATTCATCGTCGCGTGGTTGTCGAGGATGATTGGTGTTGGTGCTGTTGTTATTATGAAGCTCATCTAAATGTAAACCAACACTACCAATACTTAATTCTCTTTGAAGTGGTGGACGGTAACGATGTCGACTCCGATTCCGACTCGGAATCGGACTAGTAGTATTGTACTTCTCATCATCATCTCTATTTGTATTTGTATTTGTTGTTGTATTTGTATTGGATGACATCCTTCCATCTGTACCAGCAACTTCTGCCCAATCACCACCTTCACCTAAAAATCCCCATGATGCAACACCACGTTGCCATCCAGATCTTAATATATGTTGTTGTAATTCACCGATTGATGATAATCGACGTGCTAATACAGCTTGTATTTGTGATACTTTACGTCCTATTCTTGTATGATCATAATATAATCCTGCTGCTGCTAAAAATGGACCAGCAATAAACCATGAATATATTGGTCTTTCCCATCTATCACTCCAATATCGTAAGCTTAAATGTAATTCGACTGCTTCATCTAATGCTAAATCACGCAATGCACGTAATGTCCCCTCTGTTAATTGGGATGCTGTTTCTTCTGGTGATGATGATGATGATGATGATGATGATGATGATGATGATGATGAATATGGTTCTTTGGAAGGAGATTGTTGTTGCTGCTGCTGTTGTGATTCTTCTTCTTCTTCGGACGGTTGCTGCTGCTGCTGCTGGTGTTGTTGTTGTTGATCCTTTAGTTGTTGTTGCTCTTGTTGTAGTAACAATGATTGTTGTATATGTCTATGTCTATGCTCCTCTAGAGTAGTACCAATGCCAATACCAATACCAATGCTAAGAGGAGGAAGAGTAGTAGTAGTAGTAGAAGGAGGTATTGTATTCCGACGACGGGGAGTCGTGACATCACCACTACTAATATTATTAATATTATTATTATGACCAGTAGAAGAAGTATTTGTTGTTGGTACCGTTGCTGTTGATGATGAGGTTGCTGTTGTAGATGATCGAGGTATAGTAGGAGGAGGTCGAAGACCGTCGTCGACTTCGACTTTGACTTCTGGTCCTGTTGTTGTCATTGATGAAAGTACAATAGCAGGATCAACGACGTTGCTATTATTATTGTTTTGATTATTATTTTGATCATCCACAGCACAAACATAAAGTAATTTTCTGACAGCATCCATCGATTTATACTTCGGTGGTTTTGCTACTTTACTTTGTGCACTATGCCTAGAACCACCACGTACACCAATATATGGATTATGGATTAGTTTTAGTAGAGAAGGTGATAATATTGATGTTGATGACATAAGTCGATTACGACGATGTTGCTGTTGGGATGTACTTGATGAAGATAAAGATATACCATCTTCAGATAACGTTTGTTTGAGTGGTAACAGATTGTTATCAGTGTCATTTTTATTCGAAAACGGAGAAACATATGAATACGCACTCGCAATATTTGAGCATGCTGTTTCGGCTATATTATCTAATGATTCTTGTGCACATTCATAATAAGACGATGGTGACGATGACGACAATGACGTCGGTGCTGTTGCTGCTGCTGTTGCCCTGCCATCGCTATTTGTATTTTTAGTGTTCGACGACGAATTATCAGAAGGTGTGGTTGATGAGGATGAGGATGCGAATTTTCCCCATCCTATACCAACAATTTCTGATAACTTTGTTGCTACCATAATATAATAATATTTAAGTTGTTTTGTATTTCTTTTTTTTTGCTTTTTGTTTCTTTCTTTTGCTTTCTTTTGAGAGTTTACAGTAGTGCGACTGAGCTATTATTCTCAACCTGACCTGTCTTCGTAAGCGGCGTACTACTGCTGTATGTCCTCTTCTTCCTTTTTTACTCTGTTACTTCTCTTTCGTAGTTACTAACTAACCCGAGCCTCTCAATCAAATAGCGATCAGGTGGCGAATAGCAGTAAGTGGACGAAGCCTTTCTTTCGCTCTGGTCGTTTTTTAATCCTATTAACTTTCCTCTCCCTGCCTACAGTAAGCAACTGTCGAAATGTTGTTTTAAAATAACATACACTGCAAGTTAGTCAACAAACTGTCAACAGTTTATTCCTCTTGATGTTTGTGTTTGTGTTTGCTGCTGATGGCTGATGAAGATGTGATGGCTGCATTTATGCAAGCGACTGACGGCAAAATAATTCATGCGTGATTGAGAAGATAGTTTTGATTCAAAAAACTCGCTCAGTTTTGGCATATTGCAAAATTCCCCCTGCGCCCCGATTCGATATGTAAAGACTTACTTAGTTGTCAACAATAATAAAAATTAAAAAAAGCTTTAAAAGATAATTTCCCTCTCTCCCCTGATGTCACATGCAGGACGACTTTGTGCGCGAAAATTATAATGATTTGAATTTATAAATGCCTTTGGCATCATACATAGTGATTTTTCTTTTCACGGAAGTTGGAGGATTGATTTACTCTCACATAATGAAGTTGGCATCGCCATGAGATTTTTCTTTTCGTGGGTGGGACCTACTTTTTGAATATACAAATGCGCTACTGAATCAGACTACAAAACAAACAGAAATCACAACGGAATTCAGAAAAAAAAGAAAAGAAAGAGAGTAAGATAGGACTACGATCAGTACAATTCAATTCAACTCTTATCTCACAAGAAAAGAGAAACGTTTCTTTCGTAAGCCATACTTTTAATTTTCTGTGTGTCTATCAATTCGATTAATTGAACAACAACAACAACAACAACAACAGTAATATACAAAATGAATTCCGCATTAGATCGATGGGGTGGAGTATCTCCTACATCGTCTGCTGGTGGTGGAGGTGGAGGAGGACTTGTACCTTCTGCTGCTGATGATGGCAAGAACACCAAGAAGGTTAAAAAGGAAAACAACGACGTCGACGACGATATGAAAGACAAAAAGAAGAGGAAGGAATGGGCAAAGGATTCAAAAAAGAAGAAGAAACAACAGGAACAACAGAATCAACGCAAGAACAAGAACAAGAACAAGAAGAACAATACGACGAGCTTCAGCAGTAGCAATAACAGCAACAAAGACAAAGACAAAGCTGTAATGAATAATGTTTCTACGACCGGTACCGATGGTAGTGGTAGTAACAGTAACAGTAACAATAGTAATCAAAGTAGTCGGAGTAGAAATACTATTGCACAAACATTATTACGTATTGATACTATTGAAGCACCACCACCAATACGTAATATATTACATGGACCTGATAATGATTATGAAATGAATGATGTATCCACTATTGCTGGTGATACATTAGGTGGTGATATAATGGATGCGAATATGGCAGAAGCTGTTCCACCTATGCCAGCACGTCCATCACAATCTAGTGGTCCTAAAGGGGAAGGTACAATATATCCAATGGATCGTTATGGGAATATTGTTACTAATGGAAGTAGTGGCGGTGGTGATGCGTTACAAATTTTTCTTTCAACACCTAAAAATAAAACTGGTGATCATACTATTGGTATTGATGGTTGTGATTCTGGATCAACTAAACCAATAACACCTGAAAAGGATGATGATGATAGTGATGAAAGTGATGATAGTGATTGGATACCTGAAGATTACGACAGTGATGACGACGATGAAGATGAGGAATATGATTATATTTACGATGATGATGATGATGATGCTAACAATGACGTATTCGATGATGACGTTGAAGAGTATTATAATAATGATGCTGATGCTGCTGCTGATGATGACGAAAAGGAAGAAATGAATAACAACGAAGTTGCTGAAAAGATAAAGAAGAAAAGAAGGAAAAGGAAGAAACGAAGTATCAATACTAGTATTGATAGTGATGCACGTGTCCTTCCAATATTGGGTGATGCCGCCAGTGACAAGAAGAAACCAAATTCAAATCCAAGTCGTCGTCGTTTTAAATGTATGCTGTGTATGGGTTGTTCACTTGCATTATTTTTACTGGTCGGGGTTGCAGTACTAAGTTATACATTATATGCGGTCCGGAATCAAAAAGTGGATGATGCTATGTCATTATTTAAGAAACAATTTTGGATTGATGCACATAATGGATCACATCCAATATTTCATCAAACATTTTGGAAACAAGCTGGACAAAAACTTGTGTTTTGGAAAGAATTTGATGACGAGATTGATGACAGTAACAACAACAATGAAACCATATCACTACCACAAGAAGATGAACCTATAACATCCCGCAACGACAACAACAATACAGCTACTGGTGATGAATTATTAAGAGAAAAGATTCGTTCGATTATTACTACTGCATTATCTCACTATCAAAGAAGTAGTAGTAGTTTATATAATCGTCCTGGTGGTAATTATAATGCAGAATTAATTCTGCAGGATACAACATCATTACAGTATTCAATTATTGATTGGTTAATAAATGATCCCAACATCAATAATTATTCCAATTCTAAAATCATACAACGATACGCATTAGGTTGTTTTTATCAAAATTTAGCTAATAACAATAATGAAAATGAAAATGGTAATGATATTACGAACAATGATGTTAAAAGTACGTGGATGTCATATGGTGATGAATGCGTTACTTGGGCGTCCACGGACAGCTTGGATATGAATAATATGAATGATAATCGTAGCAGCAATGGTATGTGTACATCATTAAAGACACGGATTGATAACATCAGTATTGGTATTGATACAACCAATGGTGAAAATGTTAATGGTGGTATTGATTTAGTGGATGGTAAAATAACGCGACAAGCAGATAATGCAGATACCACCAAAGATACCATTGAAGAGAGTGGAGGAAAAATTGTTTCAATTCATTTAGAAAATGTTGGTTTGAATGGTACATTAGTTCCTGAATTAGTATTGTTGTCGGATTCATTAGGTAAGTTTCTTTTTTGACGACCGGCTAGCTATTTCTCCGGCTTTGTGTACGAATTTTCACCACGAACGAAGCGTAGAATGAGGCCATATCGAGTTTTACCTATCGCCAGATCAAGGCGTACCGTAGCATGACCCCCCCCCCCCCCCTTTCTTTATCATCTCATTCTAACCAAAACCTTTTCCTTTCCTTTTTGTTTTCGTTTATCCACACAGAATCAATCTACTTGACGAAAAATAATATTCGTGGTGAAATCCCATGGACTGTATTTAGTCAAATGACTAATTTAAAACGATTGCAACTATCTAGAAACAACTTTGTTGGAACAGCATTCCCATCACAAGAGGAAGGTTTACCATCAAAATTAGAAATCTTAGGTCTAGGACAAAATAATTTATCTGGATCGATTCCATCGACCTTAGTCCTACCGACAACTTTAGTCTATTTAAATATTCCCCATAATCAATTGACCGGTACTTTACCTTCAGAAATCTGGAATAACAGCACATTGGAACATATTAGTTTTGAATCAAATAACTTAACTGGACCAATTCCATCACAACTAATAATGAATAATTTGGATTCATTAAAGGCGGTATTATTAAGTGGGAATGATTTGACTGGTAACATCCCACAGGAAGTTTGTGTTGAAGGTACAATTGATATTGCTGTCGATTGTGATGTGGTATATTGTTCTTGTTGTGCTATTAGTAATTGTGCTACTATTTTCGAGACAGATTCGAATGCGTCAACGGAAGAAGGACCTACTTTTTTCGAAGTTGGAAGTGGTGAAGTCGTTGGTACTAATATTACTGTCAGTAATTCCACTACCACCACCAACAGTAATGCTGTCACCAATACAACACCAGTATCCGCTGCTGCATCAAGTCCATCGGTAACACCCACTTCAGCCGCACCTACTATCGATCCGTATTTGTACCCATATATTGATAATGCGACGATGGCAACAATGCTAAAAGAATTCAACAGCAATACAGCAACAACTACCGCTTCTTCGCCACTCAATACAATCGATTATTCTTCCTCTTCTTGTCATGGTATTGATGTAGGGTTTTCTTGTTACGATACGGGTTATTCAATTGATTTTGAAACATCCAATATGTGCGGAGGAGATGATGATGTTGATCCGCTTCAAGAATATGACATAATCGCATTGTTTCCCTACGTAGTAGATGACGATGCTGATGATGATTGGTACAATGATGATGATTATAGTAGTACCTTAAGTCCTAGTGAATTACAAGCAGTAGTTACAGCAACTAGAGTAGCAGCAACAACAATTACATCCGTTGGTACGATGAGATCATTAAATGAATCATTGTATTGGGCAACATCATGTGGTTTGTCAGAAGGATGTGATGGTGTAATTTCTTCACCTGGTAAAATATATTATCGTAATATGTATCCCACAAGAATGATATCACCAAATGATTCTAAATTAATATGGCCAATACCTGTATATGCTGGTGATAATAGTGATGGTAGTAGTCCTTTATTCCAATTAACATTGGTACGTGTGAATTCTATAGGTGATGGTATTATCTTAGCAGAAAGTCGTCCATTTATTGTTTCCGATCGTTGTTTTTAAGAAAAACAATAACAACCTATACGATCTTCGTACTCCTTCTTGTCAGTGGGACACAAGCAATAACAAATCATATGTTAATAACGGCGGCAAGAAAAGAAAAACAGTAGTTCACATATGGTCTAACTGTGTTTACGTGGAGTACAACTACAAGATAATAACAATAGTAATTTCTCAATTGAAATGCAGACAATAAATTAAGTAATAGTTATATATATACGTATAAATATATATAGTCTTTTTTTCCTGTTCATCTCTTCTTTTTTCTACCGCAAATTCCACTGCAAGATGATATGATAGTCTTTTTTCTACAACCTCAGAATTTCCCCCAAATAACCAAATTTAACGGAAACTTTTTGCTACTATTAACCGTATAGATATCTATATTTCGTCAGATAAGTTTGTACTAAATGGATCTACTGTATATTGATTGAGCTTCGATCACATTCCCATTTGTTTTGTTTATATGGAATTATTATGTTCCATTACAATTCTTGACCAGGATACAGGGCCAGGCAAAAATTGAGTCGTATTCGAGTCCTATGAGTCGTACCATCCGACTCATTCCATCGTGCGCGCGCTTCTGGGGGATGTGAATTTTCGCTGATTTTCGATTTTTTTTTCAAACATGTACAAGTATGATGTACTGTACAACTAGGACTAATTACTGTACAACAATCAATGTTCAGTACGCTTTTAACGATTGACGGTCGGACTGACGGACGTCCTGCGCTTTTTTATTCATTGCTTATTGCGCCTAAAATTTATACCGTATTGACTTGTGTTGCGTTGTTTGTGTTTGATGTTGCGTTGACGAAGCAAGTGAGAGGCTCTAAATCATCACTCATACCATCCTCCCCTAGCTACTACATTCGTAAGACAAAGAGAGACAAGAAGGACATAACTACTAAGATTAAAATGTCCGACAACAACAATAGCGATGATGATGATGATGGTGAATTATATGATGAATTTGGAAATTATATTGGACCAGAACTTGATGATTCATCAGATGATGATGATGATTCCGATGAAGACGATGATTCCGACGAAGAACAAGATCGACCAGATGGAGCACGTCGTGATGACGATGATGAAACATCAGTTGTTTCTGGTATAGATGATAACGCTATGGTGATTGCAGACGATAGAGCCACTGGTATAGCTATGGCTGATCCTGTCAATGCAATTGTACTTCATGAAGATAAAGAACATTATCCATCGGCGGAAGATACATTTGGCGAAGGTGTTCGTACTGCTGTCTTAGATGAAGATGCGATGGATTTAGATCAACCGATTGTCGAACCTGTGAAAATTAAATCACATCATGTACAGGGTACTAATGGCGAAGACGGCAGTGGTGGTAATAATATAGTGGAATTTAATTATAAGGATGAATTTTTAACCAGTCATTTATTATCCAATGAAACAACATCGACACGACGAGGGATCGCAATTGTCGGTCATTTACATCATGGTAAAACAACATTCATTGATACTTTAATGGAACCAACTCTAGTTACAAAAGATCAATGGGATCCATTATTCAGTTCGAGTGAAGATTTATTGACGGATAATAATATGCATGATACTATCAAGAATAAAAGTAGTAGTAACGGAACCACCACATTACATTATACGGATATCTGGAAGTCAGAACGAGAACGTCAAATGTCCTTATCCAGTTGTCCCATTACCTTAGCATTATCGGATACACGTGGTAAAAATTATGCGGTCACAATAATGGATTGTCCTGGACATGTACAATTCCATGATGAATCTGTTGCTGCCCTACGAGCAATGGATGGTGTGATACTCTGTGTGGATTGTATTGAAGGGATTATGATCCATACCGAAATGTTAATCAAACAAACTATAGCCGATGGATTACCACTCTGTTTAGTTATCACGAAATTAGATCGTTTAATTGTAGAATTAAAATTACCACCCAAAGATGCTTATTATAAATTATTAAATATCATTGAATCTGTGAACAAATTAGTAAGAGAATTGTCGAGGGGTAAATATCCCGAAATAACACCCATCAATGGTAATGTTGCCTTTTCATCGTCAATTCATGGTTATTTATTTACATTAGAATCAATCACCGAAACATATTTAGAACAGAATGGTGAATCAATCGGTACAAATATGACCTCCAAACAATTTTCAAAAAAATTATGGGGTGATTATTGGTTTTGTTCCACCAACAAAAAGTTTTATAATGATTCTTCCAAATGTATATCTCGTGAAGATCAAACAAATCGTTCCTTTGTGACATTTGTCTTAGAACCAATTTATAAAATATATTCGACCTGTTTAGGTGAATCAGAAATTGATATCTCTACAATATTAAAACCATTAGGGGTACATTTAACGAAAGTACAATTACGATCGAGTGGTCGACCTCTCCTGAGAATGGCAATGTCGAAATTTTTTCAAACGGCATCCTGTGGGTTTGTCAATATGATTGTACAACATATGTAAGTTTTTTATTCTTCTTCTTTTTTACTACTACCAACCGTACAAGTTGTTGGTGAACTACTGTAACACTCGTTCTCGTAATAGTAATAATCTCTCTTTCTAACACCGCCGTGCCTATCACCCCTTCGTTCCCTTCTATCTTTTTCTTTCTCCTACTCACTTCTATCTTTTTTACGTGCAACTCATTTCATACATTATAATAGACCACCACCATCCGTTGCAGCAAAAGGTAAAATTGCACGATGTTATTCTGGACCACTGGATGCACCATTCGTGAAAGATATGGTCGAATGTCGAAGTGATTCAAAGGTTGATAAATTAATTATGCATGTTACGAAGTTATATGGATCAAGTGATGCTGGCAGTTATTCCTCATTTGATGCGTTTGCAAGAATATATTCTGGAACATGTGTCCCTGGACAACGTGTACAAATTTTAGGTGAAGGATATTGTCCAAATAATGATGATGAAGATATTGCATGGGGTACAATTGAATCCATTGCTATACCACGTGGCCGGTCACAAACACAAGTTACATTAGCAACTGCTGGGAATTGGGTTCTTTTAAAGGGTATTGATTCCACTATTGCAAAAACTGCAACAATTGTTGGTAAAAATGCAGCAAGTAAAAGTAGCAGTAGTAGTGATGGGAAGGAGGATAATGATAATTTTGATAATGAAAATGATCCTGTTCATATATTTTCACCATTAAAATTTCCATTGGCTGGTGGTGAATCAACAATGAAAATTGCATTAGAACCATTAAATCCTGCCGAATTACCTAAAATGATACAAGGATTACGTTGTGTATCTAAAGCATATCCTATGGTCAAAACACGTGTCGAAGAATCAGGTGAACATGTTCTTTTTGGTACAGGGGAATTATATATGGATTGTGTATTGCACGACTTACGGCATGTGTATGGTGATGTTGAAGTGAAAGTTGCTGATCCATCGATCGCATTACGTGAAACTGTTATTGAAACATCCAGTTTGGAAATGTTTTTGCAGAAACAACAAATAAAAAGAATAAATTAACATTCATATCGGAACCGATGGATGATGGATTAGCTGAAAAGTTAGAATCTGGTAAAGTTAAGTTACAAGATTGGGATCAACGTAAAATTGGACGTTTTTTTCAATCTCAATATGGATGGGATTTATTATCATCACGATCTGTATGGGCATTCGGTGATTCGCCTACATGTGGTCCGAATTTATTATTAGATGATACTTTACCAAGTGAGGTGGATAAAACTTTATTAGATTTATGTCGAGGTAGTATCGTACAAGGCTTTCAATGGGCGACACGAGAAGGACCATTATGTGAAGAACCAGTTCGTGGTACAAAAATTAAAATTCTAGAGGTATCATTAGCTGATAAACCAATTTATCGTGGTGGAGGACAAATCATACCAACCTGTAGAAGGACTGTCCATTCTGCATTACTAACAGCAACACCACGATTAATGGAACCAATTTATCGGTGTTGAAATTCAATGTCCTGCTGAATTAGTATCCTCCATTGCACCAGTATTAAAACGTCGTCGGGGACATATCGTACAAGATCGACCTATATCTGGTACACTACTATATAATGTACGTGGATATATTCCTGTATTGGATTCATTTGGTTTTGAAACTGATTTACGTACCTATACACAAGGTCGGGCGATGGTCCATTCCGTCTTTGATCATTGGGCAGTCGTTCCTGGTGATCCACTGGATAAGAATATATTATTGCACCCATTAGAACCATCTCCGCCACATGTATTGGCACGAGAATTATTACTGAAGACAAGACGTCGTAAAGGTTTATCAGAAGATGTATCGATTGATAAATTCTTTGATGCTGCAATGAAGGAACATATGGCTACAACTGAAGATGAATTGAAAAATCCAGGTATGAAAATGAAAACAATGGTAGAAGAAATGGAGGAGGGAGAAGAAACAATGGCATAAAAAAAAAAAGACAAATGCATTTATATATAAACGAAAAGGAGTTCGCACGTACACAAATAATCATAAAATAATATCATAAAGTTAATATTTATTTATTTTTTGTGTCGTACGGTAGGATCTACCTAGTAGTAGGCAGAAGAAGATTCATCCGTTATCTGTATAAGTATATATGTTTATTTATAATGCGTGTGTTTTGTAAAGAGTAGGAGACACAGCCGGTTGGTGTTGTGGGATAATCTCTAAAACCCATCACCATCCCTCGTTTTTTGTTTTATTTTGTCTTCCTACTTTTCATTATTTGATTCTACGATTCTTCTTTCGTCCGTTGATTTGTTCGATCGTTCCTTTCTTTTCCTCTCTCCTTTTTGATTAATCTAATGACAACAATGTAACTTTTAAATTAGTTTTACCACATAAGATATTCATTCCAGTGGTTATCACGTAGGAGACATTTGGTTCACATTCATATCCATCAATTTGTGTACCATTGGTGGATCCAACATCGACAAAATAAAATTTTGGACCTTCATCATTCTCTCCTCCTCCAGTATTAGTAGTATGATTAGTATATTCAAATCGACCATGTGTGGTACTACATTCTAAATCTTTTGGTAAGGATATACCCTTTTGTTTAAACTTTCTACCCTGTGATCGTCCAATCCAGGAATATGTTCGTGTTCGGGGTTGTAAATCATAAAATAAACCTTCATTCGGTCCACTTATGACATCAATATGAATCGTATCCGGTGGATTATTTGCTGTTGTTCTTGCTTTTATTGTTGCAACAGCAGCTGCACCAGCAGAAGCATTTTCAACGGTGGTAGCAGAGGTAGTAGCAGAGGTAGTAGCGTTGTCAGCGGAAGATGAAGCGGTGGTCGCCTTCGCTACTGCTCGTGTTGGTTTATTACCGTCCGGTGGATGTTTATTGTTCTTATTGCTTTGAGCGTTTTCTACATTTTCAGTATTGTCGTTATTATTATTATTATTATTATTGTCAGCAGTCATTTCAACATCTTTAATAATTTCTGTTACTTGTTCATGTGCTTCCCATAATGTTGCTTTTCCCTCGTTAAGTTGTTTGGATAATCCATCCACAATGACATCATATTCTGCCTCACTTTCACTATTGGCACGTAATAACCACCAATGTAATACCTGTTCGACCTTCCAATCCTCAGTCGGTTCTGTTCGAGATTGAAAAGAGCAGGAGAAAAAAAAGAATAGATGAACGGACAAAGGTAAGATAAGGTAATTCGAATACAGAATAGAATAGAGGAATATTCAAAAAATTAAGAATGAAGTAAATAGCAACATTTATCATAGTAGTACAGGACCGGACCGGACCGTCGTGTGTATATCGGAAGGGCGATCAAGAATACACTGCCAGTATGACATTATTTACGCATAGGCTGGTGATTGCACTGATACCTTGTATTCGCAAATGCAATGAAAACGAAAATGAAATGGGGACAAAAAAGAATGAATCCGGCAACGAAAAATTACAACGATGCACAAGAATTCAAAGCGAACGAGTCAGTCGTCCATCGATGCCATAATACTTGTATAATTCGTTATGTTTTACGTACCATCATCTACAGTGTAGGGAAAGTCTATTAGCACCATCTTGAATTCTTACGTTTCTCTTTTTTTTTTCTCTGTATCTCTTGCTCTGATGCTTTTGGTCTGAAGGGTTCCTTTTCTTTCGTTTGTTGCTGCTGTTGATGTTTCGTTTGTTGTTGTCCTTCGTTCTCGAATTAAAATTAAAATTGCCTTTTCTTTTTCAAATCGATTTGACGGTTAAAAAGCTGTGCGCGCGCCGTCCAACGACAGTAAAAGGATTCAGCACAATTAAATTTCCCCTAGCGCCCCGACTGAAAAGGAACGTGACTTCACAGGATTGCTATGACATCAACCATACGGTATCCAGGAGCAAGTTGGCAAGAAAAAGACCCGAATACACCACTAACAAAAAATAAATGTTCATCGATAGATACCCATACAAGATTACAATCATCATCGCACCACCAACGACGTCCCAGATAAGATTACTTGCTGTGAACAGAACTTCTTCTGGTGTTGTTTTATCAGCAGACAAAATTCCTTACGAAACTATTGCACTGCCGTGCGTTGTCACCGATACAGCATCTAACTTGTCATATAATTATTGGAAATAGAAAAGGAAAAACAGAAACAGAAACACAACATGGTATATGCTTACTCATCATCGTCATCATCATTATCATTATCATCGTCATCATTATTGGGAGGACAATCTCTCGGACGAGGAATAATCTTTCTTCTTATTTTCACTCTTGGTACGATACTAGTAGTAAATGTAAATGCACAACAAAGTGAATTATGTAGTACCTACCTTGATTCCTGTAAGGGATGTCTTAAAAATTCCTGTGCTTGGGTACCTGTAGCAGGTTGTTTGGAATCCTGTGATGTCATTACTGATGATGTCAGTTGTTATACCTCGGATGATTTTCCTGAAAGTATTACTACGGAAGAAATTTGTTCCAACTATATGGCGATAGAAGCTTCGAATATCAAGTTATGTCATAGTCAAACGAATTGTACGACATGTCTTGATACGACATTTGCGGATGGTAGTGTTGATGGTGGTACTACTACTACTAATACATGTAAATGGTTTCATTTTGATTGTTGTATTGAATCCTATTGTGGTCATGAATGTGATGGAATGGGTTGTGGAGCATTAACATGTGACGCTGTCGCCGTCAATGTCGATGATAATGATAATAATGATCCAATAATCATCAATAATAATGACTGTGACAGTAGTCTGTCGTGTAGAAATTGTCTATCTACTCGACAAATTGGTCCTACTAATTGTGGATGGGTGAATGGAATGGGTTGTGTAGAATCATGTAGTAATGTAATTCCTGCTGGTGTTTGTTACGATGTAGAAAATTTCAATGGGAATGGTGTAATAATGACAGGAGATGATATTTGTACTGTGGCTGAAAAAAATAATATTTTTGCTGAGATGAATGTATGTAGTAGTCAAAATGATTGTACTACATGTATTGAAACCAGTTTTCTTGGTTCTTCTTCTTCTCTGGATCCAAATAGTAATACTGCTGCAGCAACGAAATCATGTAGATGGTTTTCGGATATGAATTTTTGTGGTAGTGAATGGACTAAGATTGGTTGTGGTGAAACTACATGTACTACTGCTGATAGTTCTAATATTGGTGGTGATAGTGAGAGTGATGGTATTAGCGAGGCAACTGATAATGAATCTGACTTGATAATGGAAGCAACTAGCAGACCTGCAACAACTCCATCGTCCACGAAAACTCCGACTGATAGTACTGGTACTCCTACTAGTGCTCCCACTACATCGTACGTCCCATCTCCTGTATTCCAAACGTTTAACCCAACGACATGGTTGCCAACTAATACATATCGTCCATCGTCATCGGCATCGTACACTCCATTGTCGACAGTACTGAAATTTCGACCTCCATCGTCGTCGTCATCGCCAGTCGACGCAGGCAAATCTTCCGCTGCTACAAAGGATAAGTCTAATTACTGTTTGGTTTTTTGGACGGCAACAGCAACTGTGATGGTAGTAGCATCATCATGCTTGCTCTAAGGAAAGAAAGAGTACATAACATCATATCTAAATATACGTAGCCTACACGTATAAATAAGTACTACTCGTAAAGTGAATAATATACAGTACCCCCCACTGCTTTACTGTACTGGCTGATGACAAAAGAGGAGGAGAAGGGAAATAAAGAGGAACTGCAACAGCAACAGCAACTAACATTCGTACGAAGAGTTCGATTCATGATTGACCATGACAAGAAGAAGAAAAGGGGACAAAGTATAAAAGAAAAAATCCTTTTACGATCTTCAGAAGACAATCAAACAGCACCACATTGTTGCTAATTTCCCCGGGGAGGAAGGGGGTACATGGGAACATAACATATCAGCACGGACAATCGTGAGGAAACGTTGCTCTGCTTGTTAATTTATTGTTCACAAGTCAATGATTATCGATCATCCACATCATCATTTGGTGAGTGAAGTAATTACGAGAATGACAAGAATGCCGTGCTCCACGAAAGGCGCAACAACACTTTAGAAGGCACGAAGAATACAATTGAAACGACGCAGATGTTGAATTATTTATATTGTATTGTATTATATTATATTGTACTGTTCTGCATCTGGTGTCAACAACAAATAAATGTAATGGTGAATTTTCCCTAGCAGAAATGCCATCGTTATCATTGCCGTCCGTCCGCGTTGAGTAATAAACATAATAACGATTAGAGAATAAAAACAATCATAATAACAAAAACAAAAACACCATGAACGACTATATAGAATACAGCAGTGTTTGTACGATTTAGGGAAGCTACAATCGAATTAGCATTTATTGTCAAACCAGCAATACGCTATTGTTGTGTAGAAAAGTGCGTGTGCGTGTGTGTGTGTTTGTACTTATACAAGTTCATGGCAATGACAATAAATCTCGTCATGTCATCACTATTCTTCGATCATGTTCGGTGCAGATTCGTTTGAGGTTGTCTTGATATGTTTTCTTCAATTAGCTTGTTTCTTGTTCTGATTTGTTTCGCAACCCCCCCCCCCCACCCCCCCCCCCGTTTTTTTTCAAAGTACGAATTCCACCATCAATGGAAGACGAAGGATTCTTTTTCATGTATGACTTGACTCGTTATAGTTCCTCTTCCGTTTTCGCTCTGTTACTGTTGAATTCAGTTTATTTGTCGCTAATATACTCCATAGTTTTTATCATCATTGTTATTGCTATTATTCTTACTTGCTGCAGCTGTTGATGTCGCCGATGTTTGTGATTGTGATTGTGATAGTAGCTTCACCAACACATCTGGTTCTCTCCGCAATAAGAAATAAAAACAGTCTAAATGACTATTTTCGTCAATGGCTGCCGACAGTAACGCCTCTATAACATTTAAAGGTGTATCTGAAAAACGGGCAAGAGTTTCTTCTACGATCTTTATCACTTCGTCGCATCTAAATGTTGTACAGGCATATTGGAAGGGTGTGCTGCCATAATTATTTTTGCGAAATAGGATATTAATACCTTTCTTTTTAGGAAAGTAACGAATTCCATATTCGAATACGAGTTGGAATTCTCGAATGGAAGAATAAAATTTTGTACTTCTAGCAACGTGAACAATAGGTAAATTTCCAAACCTATTGGGTTCAATCAAAACGGACGGATCCCATTCAACCAAGAACCTAAATTGTTTCTCTGCAAAATACCATGTTTGGCTACATAATTGTATGACTAAATCATACATTTGAATGTCTTCTTTTTTTAAAAGACCCATCCTTCTCAATTGTATCAAAACGTGTAGATATTTATCATCGACGTGTACATTATATTCCCTACCAAGTTGGGTTGGATAATCACAATGCATGAGATTTTCCAAAGCATTGTTACCTTTATCACTATAAATATCTTGACATAACAACCCTCCACGATCTTGTTCCTCAAATAAACCGAGCTCTATTGCCAGCCTAGCTAAGAGAGTGATAAACGATACAGCCTTCATGTTGCCATACCAGCGTTGGTCTTCGCGGTGTAAGTGTAATAAACGTTGAATAGGATATTCATTGAATAGTCCTCCTTTTCTTGAGAGGATATTCGGGAAAAACCGTATAGCCGTTTCAACTTCCATTTCTGTATCCCTATCGCTATCTAAACCACGATAAGGATCAACATCGAAGCCCACAAGACCATAATCGTCATCATCACTATAGTTACAAATAAGGGCATGTACATCCATTTCAAGCTTATCCAAAAATTCCTTGATTAGCTCATCAATTTTCTTTCTGTTACGTAAAGGAAATTCTATTTTCTTTCCAAGGACTGTAAATATTTTAAGATGATTAACGGCAGCTTGCTGTTCTTGTTGTTCAAATTGCGCCTGTTGCCGCTCATCTTCGTTATCAATATTGGCATTCATTGCTCTTATCTTCGCTGTCGTCTGCTTCCTTCTTTTTGTGTTTGTGTTCCAATTGAGCGGACGTGTCGATCTTTTGCTCTGTCGTGGCAGAGTAGAGGTCAAGAGGTGTATGTTGAACATCGTTATTTCGTTTATGTCGTTTGTTAAAAACAAAAACACAACATACCACTAACTTAGTACCACATCATTTATTTAATTTGAATTTTGATCTAGCGAAACGTTTAAATAAAGCTCCGCGTGGATTTAGTATAAATATAAAAACTAAATCATGCCCAGATTTTACTAGTATTTGTTAGTGCAGTACATAATAACAACTTTAGCATCAAATGTATACACCTGAAAAGTCATTTTGTTGGAAAATTAGACCATTAAGTTTACAATTGATCTATTGGATGGAGGAATGTTATATTCCTTAGTCTTTTAAGCATACTGATATCTCATAATCTAGGCTCACACACAGCACACATTTTAGAGATTTTAGAATGTATGTGTACACTGCCATACACCTAACAAAATATCTCATTTGAAAGTGTTGCAGAGGACAGCACCAGCTAGGTTGGGTACAATAGCATTCTAATAGTGTACTAGAACATTGTGTTTGCCTCCTACAACTTTTCTGTCCTTGTGGTTGCGGAATGATATTCATTTTGCTGTTATGGAAGGCAAAAACAAACAACATGATTTTTGATCAGAAATGAACAACAAAATATCTCATTTGAAAGGGTTGCAGAGGACAACACCAGATGGAAAGGGTGCACTAGCTTCCATCATACCCATACCTACAAGGTCCTCATAATGTTTAGGTTTCTATGGATGTTATCAAGGTATAGGGTGGCTTTAACCACAAAATGGGCCATTTAGGCCCCAAAACAGGATTTTCCACTTTTGTGCAGACCTAAGCTAGATAATCAACACAAAGCACTAAGAGTAAGTTCCCTTTGGTATATATAGTGCGCCCCATCCATATATTCTATCTTCTTGCAATATCAAATGTTTCCACTGACAAAGTTTCCTTTGCATGTACCAACAGCGTAATGTCAATCTTTTTTAATCTTGTGTATGTGTGGTGTATACAGCCACTATTTTTTAATGCAGAATGGTTGGTAAGTTCATGTTGTTCCATCCAAATGTGTGTCAGTTTATTAGTAAGCACTTCATGTACTGCATTGAATTCAGTCCTCCATTGTAAATATTGACTAGGAATTTGAGGTGTCTTCCATGAGACATGGCTGGTGTTATACTATATACACAAAAGGCAATATAAACTTGGTAAGCTATGGGCAGGACCATACTGATGTGGGTGCTAAAGGAGTAAAACCTTTTTTGGAATTTTGGGGGCTCAGCACACCCTGACACCTTCCTAACCTCCCTAGAGCCCAAAGCAATAGTTGGACCTTGTATCCATAGGTATAATGTTGAGCTCCATATAATCTTTCAAGGCTATTAGGTCTTTTATTAATGGGTGCATCACTTCCTTGATTACATGTGCACTTGGCACTTAAAGAAATTGTGTGTTCTAATAGCAGTGGATTTCCCCCAAATATAGGTATGGTTACCTAAAGCAATTATACAATCCAAAACCTTTATGAGTTAGGTTGATGCCTAGCCATTTTATTATTTGGGACTCAGCATACCTGGTATGCGCGCTGTAGCATCTCAAATATCTTTGCAATGTGTGCATTT
The DNA here is from genome assembly GCA_900095095.1 of Fragilariopsis cylindrus CCMP1102. Classification (NCBI taxonomy): domain Eukaryota; phylum Bacillariophyta; class Bacillariophyceae; order Bacillariales; family Bacillariaceae; genus Fragilariopsis; species Fragilariopsis cylindrus. The sequence continues at coordinate 33,172 of FMBT01000461.1, forward strand.
TTGGCTATTTTATGTCTATTCTATTGTTCCCCACCCCACCACACCACCAATATGGCAAATGTTCTATCTGGGTGTTCAAACCATGCATGGTCCAATTCCTTTTTTAGATGTTGTGACAGCCTATTTCTGAATGATATTTTTGGGCATGGAAATATGACGTGTTGGACAAAATGCAATGTTTGTATTCCGGAGGCAAGAATAAGGCAAGTATGAGGGATCATGACCCTTGGTACATCCCCTATGGGTATAGGATGCACTATGCTAGTTCTAGAACCTGAGGAGAAGTTATTCATCTTCCTATTCAAAGTTGTTTAATATTCCAATAATCAAACTCCACTGGAGAATTTGTGAGATAAAAATGATACCAATCAGAATTATCTCAGTCAAGTGATGATGAACCACCAGGGATGGTAGGAGGCAAACACAATGTTCTAGTACACGCTGTGGATGTTTGTGCTACCGGCCCAGCTGGTTTTGTCCTCTGTAACCCTTTCAAATGAGAATTTTTGTGGTTCATTTATTTTGTGAGTTGAACAACAACAAAACAAATGTTATTCCTCAACCACAGGAACAAAAAAATGGTAGGAGGCAAACACAATGTTCTAGTACACTTTGTGAATGTTTGTGCACCTGACCCAGCTGGTGTTGTCCTCTTCAAACTTTTTAGATGAGATATTTTATGGTTCAGTTTGGTTGAATTTCTTTTTTCTTGTGCGTAGAACAACAGTAAAACAAATTTTATTCCGTAACTATAGGAATAGAAAATTTGTAGGAGACCAACACAATGTTCCAGTACACTATGTGGATGTTTGTGCACCTGACTCATCTGGTGGTGTCCTCTGCAACCCTTTCAAATGAGATATTTTGTGGTTCATTTCTGATCAAAAATCTTGTTATTTTTGTGTGCCTGCCATAAAAGCAAAATGAATTTTATTCCTCAACCACAGGAAAAGAAAAGTTGTGGGATGCCAACACAATGTTCTAGTATACTATGTGGATGTTAGTGCACCCATCCTATTTGGTGTTGTCCTCTGCAACCCTTTCAAATAGTACTAGTGATTTTGTATATGGCTGGTTCGAACTAATCCAGATAAACTGCACATCAAAAGCCGGTGGTGAAGTGGAAATAATGTACAGCTGGCTGATGCTTCATCATATCTAGAATAAGTCCATAGTCTTTAAAAGGTTAATATGTAAAAAAACTACTATTATTATTGATGTGATATTGTTTTTTGCTCGTTATCCTTCTTTTGTATAATGTATGTATTTCTGTCGTGAATTGCCTGCTTCATTCAGAGAATATTTGTTCTATATTTTTCTATGATACGTGTAGACCCAATGCTCTTGATAAAGTGCGTGGATCGTATTGATTGAACCCATCTCTCATTTCTTGTCGGGATATGACTCCATCTAAATTCAAATCTAATGCTTTCAAAAGTGATTCCGCTCTGACAGATGATGCGTGTCCAATTTCACGAATTGTGGTCCCTTCATTATTATTTGTTCCGTTTACCCTAAAGTGCATTTTCAATTCTTCGGCGTCAATCTCTTCACTTCGATCGGTATCGATTGAATCGAATATGATATCGGCAAGTTTAGTGAGTAACTCGGGTGATGTGCTGACAGCCTCGGTAATATCATTATTATTATTATTTTTGTTGTTGGCATCGGATCGGATCGATTCAATCACCTCATGATACGGAGTAGTTCCTGTATCGTTAATATCCAAACCAAATGCTTTGTACAAGTTCGCAGTATCGTACTTGGACCAGGCAAATCGCATCTCTGCCTTCGAAATAATCCCATCGGCATTCTTGTCTAATATCGTAAATAATGATCGTATCGATTCAGCGGCGAAACCGATACTTTCGAGATGACTTTTAAGTTCCTCATTGGATATTCCACCATCATTATTTGTATCGAGCATATCAAATAAGGAATCAGCTTCCGCAAATAGTTCATCGGATTTCTCCACAGGTGACGACGACGACGTTTGACTGTTGTTGCTGTTGCTGCTGCTGTTGGTATCGATTTCATTCGCGTCAGCTGTTTTGGTAGCAGCAGTACCTACGAAAGGTCGACGTAGTCCGGCACTGCTACAGCAAGAAGAATAGAATTGTTGGTGTGCGGCATTCCGTGTAACAGCTGCGGAAGGTCCAGCAGTGAGTAGAGCATTTGCGGATGATGCAATCATTATTGATACTACCAACGCTACTGCAGTGTCGGGAAAGGAAAACTTCATCATGATGTGGATTTATTTAGAGTAGATGTGTGATGCGACTTTTTGCTTTTGATCGAACACAGTAAGCTTAAGTCTTCGTTGTATTTGTTAGGTCACTCGTAGAAATGCTTCCCATTAAAAAGTGTGCGTATGAATGAAGATAGAGATAGAGATGATGTCATCATGCAGTGGCATTGTTGCTCTCTTCTATGTTCGTGAGAAAATGCATTCTCTCAAACAAAAAAACTTGAATCCTTATTTTCAAATTCACTGCTGTGCGTCACTGCACACGCATTCTCAAATATAAGAACGCGAGGTGTGTTAAGCTCGTAAACAACGCGTGTTCTTTTCATGCTAAAAGTATGATACGTTTCCCAAAAGATACCTTTTCATCTTTTTTGCGCGTGCAAAAACAAAATACGCAAACGAGAATTGTTGAAAATGTAGTACTGTACGTACATTAAACAAAAAGGAAGAAAACTGACACCTTCAGATTTCAGTCAGCGCTCACTTTTCAATTCAGAGAAAAATTATTGATCTTAAAAATAGCTCAAATTTATTTTTCAGGGATTGAAATTCATTAAGTCACACGCACTCCATGTTACTTTTTGTTGTTCAATAATTCCTGGCGCGGCTACTACGATAGGATCACTAATGAAATATAATTGATGAAAATTCCTGGCGCGTTGGCGTGCTCGTTTTTATAAGACTGTGTTTGTACAGTACGTACAGTAGTATGTACAGTAGCAGCAGTAGAGCATTGATTTTTTTACAGAAATGTACAAAACAAAATCTTTATTTGGATGAAAAAAGAAGAAAAAAAACTCCTACCTCACCAACACATAAAACGAAAATGCTACTGTACAACAACTTGTTTCTTTTCGACCTGTGCCTCCCTAAGCTTACAAGCTATTAAGGGTCAGCTACCAATTGCTGAATAAATGGCTGGTAGTTAGAAACAAGCCATTAGAACATCCCGCCTGTCAAAGGAGAGGGATTTGTTTGTACTAGTAGTGTAATCCTGATTGTAACAACTTGTTTCTTTTCGACCTGTGCCTCCCTAAGCTTACAAGCTATTAAGGGTCAGCTACCAATTGCTGAATAAATGGCTGGTAGTTAGAAACAAGCCATTAGAACATCCCGCCTGTCAAAGGAGAGGGATTTGTTTGTAGCATAAGCATCAAATAGTAATAGTATTGTTGATCAAAAAGAAGAAGAAGAGGAAGAAGAAGGAAAACGATTTAACAACAATCAACCAAAAATAAATAATATACATATTGTAGACTAGTAGCTAGTAGATATATAGTCTAATAATAGATTCGTTTTAGTTTTAGAATAGATTTTATAAGTTTAGAATCGTCGTTGTTTGTTTGTAGCATAATCCTGATTTCAGTATTAGTACTGATACTGTGATGATTCGAACACAATGCTAGCATATATAATTGGTGTTCAATTAGTATGCCTTTTTTTTTTACGAGTGAGTGAGTCGAATGATGGCATGACAATCTATAGACCCCTACTAGTATGGAACACAAAACAGCCAACAACCAGCAAATCAGCTTTCAAAATGTAGTAGGAATTCTAAAGTGTGATTTGACAACAATACATATTTTAACCCCAGCCAGTAACCTTTTACACTAGAGCATCATGGAAACATAACTTGAGCGCTAAACAGACCATCTTGCCTAGGATTGCTGTAGACTGTGGTACCCCTAGATTGCAAATCTGTTAGTATCTTCACTAGAAACAAATGGAGCTTGTGGCTAGATCTGCTTTTTCAATTTTGAAGGACAAATAATTGATACCTTCATTAGAAACAAATGCTTCTTGAGACTGAATTAGATCCTGAAATCACTAGCAAATGGGACTAACAGTAGAGACAGCAAAGACACCGTTACTAGCCCGTACATAATACTACAGTCCAGTATGAGTTGCAACCAGACGAGCCATACCCATGCACGCATCATTCACATGGTAAGGAAGATAGCATACCCATTTGAGTAGACGATAGGATAGATAGCTCATACTAACATTAGATATTAGTTTAATATCAAAGTATTCTAAGGTGGTAGCTAGACCGGTAAGCACCGCGTCTCATAGATCCTATTACTAACATGTTGGACACGGTGCGAAAGGTACCGGATAGCAATATGATCCAAAATACGAGCAACTGCAGGATCTTTTTTGATGAGTAATTCCCATGCGTCTCTACTCAGACTAAAAACAACAGCACAATCGGAGTCACAAGCTACTCCACTTAAACGATCAACTCCTTCTATAAGTCCAAGCTCCCCGATCACAACACCTCGTGGAATTTCCTCTCTTACAGCCGTTCCCTTCATCATAGCTGTGAGTTCGCCACATATAATAAGTTTCGCACTATCACTCTTATCTCCTTGATTCCATACAACCTCGTTCTTGGTGTACACTTCCCGTTTGAAATATGATAGAAATGTAGTTGCATCACGCTTCCCATTGGAAGAAGAATCAACTCGGAGGAGATTTTGTAGGTAATGAATCGCCAGCTCCTTTTCTTCTAGTTCATCAAGATCCTCATTCTTGCCCTCGTGGAGGTGAACAATGCGACTTTCTCTTTTGAGAAGGGATGAATCCTCGCGTGTGATAAGAATGTCTTCAGCAAAAACAAGCGCATCGTCAAAGCCGGCACATACTTGGTTCTTCGGAATAAGCTTTAATACGTCACTTATTTCTTCATCAGGCTCCTCCAAAATTGCGGTCGACAGCCCATATTTTGTTGGGAAGTATCCTGATATAAATCAAGAGGTGAGCGAGTGAGCGATTGAGTGAGATCAAAATAATAGTACGTATAAAACGACGCACTCGGTACGCAAAAGAACGACAACAATTGAAAGGACCACACGAAAACAGTTAGCACATACCTCTGTGACTACCCATGACAAAAATGTTCGTTTCAACTTTAAAAATCTGAGTCATTGAATTTTTGAGTTTGTTAACGGTCTGTGCAGCAGTAGAGTCCATCGTTGTTACGAGGGTGAAATCCATAATAACGATGAGAGGTTTGTCATTAGCCAATGCCTCCTTAATCCTATCTGCTAAATCAACAGCGTTACCAAAAAAATAAGTTGCCCTGTAATTGGATAACCATAATTTTTGACCGACCCGTTTTAGTTGAATCAAGGACTGCTAACGCTTGAGGTGGTCGTGTCCATGCACTGCTGCCTGTCATTATATTAGATGTAAACACGTTTGTTTTGGAAAAGTAAGTCAAGTTAGTCCATCGTATCAAGTCAAACCTGTTAGTACGAAACTGAACGACTAAAAGTAAAATGAAACGAAAAGAGACTTACGGAGCGTCGTTGCTGATGTTATTTTAAATATTGGATCCAGATTTTGTACAGACTGCAATGCAAACGTCGTCATTGCGACGATAATACCAGCTCCCAAAGCTGGTGTCATCCCCATAAATGTCATGACAAATGTAATTACAATAATCTGATTTTGTGTATTATAGAAGAGAGAGAGATACAGAGATACAGAGAGTAACGGATGTAGCATAGATTAGAAAAATGTTCGCGGTCGGATAGGATATCAGCATTCGAAGTAGAAATGAAAAGAAGATCACGTGTGCATGTACTCACTCCTCCATATTCAATAGAATCATATTCCTCATATGAATAATAAACACCTTCCATAAATAGATCAACACCGATATGTAGCAGTAACGTACCAGCCATACATCGGGGAATGTATGGCATTGTGCTTGTTCCGAATACAAAGATAAAAATGTAACCAATAATTAATGCGACTTGACCCGCTCTACTTTTTCCACCAGATTTATAATATAATACCGAAACAGAGTACGTCATAACATTTTGAATACCACCAAATAAACCAGTTAATATATTAGAATAACCATGACTCATCAATTCATTATTCATATCAACTTCAACATCGCATGTATTAGCGAATGCTGGGATATTAATTGGAACATTAATAACAGAAAAACACGATACACCGATGACGGTACCTAATGCATTAATAACTGCCGTCCATGAAATTGTTGTAAAATCAACGATACGTAACAGATCCATAATATGACCATCAATACAGTATCCAAAAAAGATGGAGTAGTACCACTTCCATCATCATCTTCCACCGATGACGGAAAAAAATATCCTGCCGTTGTTGCTTGTTCCATACTAACACCAAAGATATATAATGCAAAATAATACATTGGGATGATAGAAATAAAGAATAAAGGTGCTAATAGTGTAAACTTTGGTCTACCATTCTTATCTTTTAGTACTGTCATAAGAATCCGTAATACGACCTCAAATATAACAACTGGTGCAAATTCATTAGAATTATCATACAAAGTACGTACACCATCGGCAGTAAATGTAAAGTTCTCACCGATCATAACACCGGTTGATGAACAACCAATAAATACACCAATACCACCAATAAAACCAACTAATACATGATTTGGAAAATAATATACAACCTTACCTAATCCAGCTTTACCTAATCCATAAAATACCAATCCTGTAACAATTGAACTTAATCCAAATAGGAAAAATAATGTTGATAATGCTTCTTTACCATACCCTTGTTCAGCAATAACAATACCAGCCATCGCGTGATAAAATGGTACATTTTCAATTAATTGTGAAGATACTGGACTCTTAAAATTTGATGCAAACATTAAAGCAATTTGTCCTGTAATACATGCAAATAAAAACATTCGTATACCAAGTACTTCCTTTCCTGGTTGTATTACGGTAAACGACGGTACAGTGGTCCGTGGTCAAATAGGGGAAAAAAAAATAGAAATAGAAATAGAAGAAACAAAGAAAAAGAATCATTAGAGATCAGCATGATAACAAGGAATTTTAATTCAATTCAATTCCTCGAAACGAATACGAATACGAAACGATTGAGCAAGACGAATACGAATTATATTGTTCAATGAATTTTGAATCTGATAAAAAATATTTACATACCTGGTAATGGAAATGAACCAGAAATACCATCTTCTGCAGCGGCATCATCGGTAGTATTATCCCCATCACCATCACCACCACCATCACCGCCACCACTCCATCCTAATGGAAAATATGCAACACCAAATGGAATAGCTGTCATAAAATTAATCATAAGTGTTACAATAATTGCTGGAATTTCTGCAAAGAAACTTTCATCACCATCATCATCATCATCATCTTGTATTACGTTTCTATCACTACCTCCTCCTATACTCTCAGTAATAGTACATGTGTCATTCTTATTATTGAAGTCAATCGTATTCGTCGATCCATAATAGCCGGTAGAAGAAGAATCAGTATCAGTTTTAGTCCATTCTTCACCACTAATAAGAGGTTCGATTTCAGAATCAGAATGGCGAACACTATAGGCATTTTCAATAGTTTCAAATCCACTCGCTCTTGGTCCTAACACCGAATCCATGATAACTACCTACAGCAGGTAGATGTTATAATAAATGAATGGTTGGTTTGATGCTTTTTTCTCTTTTAGATAAAATCACTCTGACAAATTTGTTACTGCTGTCATCGAATGCCAATAATACAGAGTACCGCCGATCTTTCTTCATTCTTCGCAATTTTTTTTTTAACACGGCGTAACAATTTTAAGTGCACAAGACAGCGAATGATATTTCGCTCATCTGAATTCCTTGAAGGCTTGATGCTTGATTCACGATTAGATTCATTCATTCGTCGTACAGTACTACTGTACACACAGTTGTACCAAAGATATGTATTGTATATACCATACTATGCATTTATAGGTATGATACATATCTTTGAAGTGCGATATCTCCCCCAAATCAATCAAAACTGTCCCCTAAATAGTAAATATCTTTGCTTCGTTTTTCTTCACGTTGTGTTCGAAGAAGACGCACAAAAATCTTCACATAAGTACCGGTATGTTGTGATGAGTTCTTGTTTCTTCACATGACGATCTCCTTGCTTATCTCATCTTCAACACAAAGATCAAGGCACCAAATAATAGACAACAACAAAGTTGGGAGTAAATGACTTTGTATTAATACACTAGTGGAGAGAAAACTAAAGCAACGCTTTGGGTATTCGCAGTTTCTGTTTCCAATCTTAAAATCTTACTACAATAGGAAACACCAAAAACGAAAAACAAAAAAGCAAACAAAAGAAGATGGAGATTATTATTTCATCATTGATATTCGTTGTTGTCGGTACCTTCGCCATTGGGTATGGATTTGGGGGTTCTACTTCTTCTTCTTCTTTGTCGAGTTATTTAACAACAATAGCAACCTCATTACTGAATCGTTTTGATGAAACACTTATGTCATCGTCATTACCTTGGTGGAATTTATATACCACAATCGTATCAAGTTATATAACAATACGACTTTTAATTTATTTATAAATCCAATTTTAGAATTAATTGCATCTAAGATATATAGTAATAATAAAAGTAATAAGTCTGCTGAATCGAAGTCATCATCATTAATGTCGTCGTCAAAAAGGTCTCTATCGACGACAAGTAGACCGGTGACAACAAAAGATCGTTCTCTTCTAAGCGATGCTGATGACAACGAACAACAACAAGATGACGAACAACAACAACAGAATGAAAGACGAAAACAAAAACAACCAATTGATATGACAGGAAATTATCAATTAATACTAAATGAAAATTTTGAAGCATTTTTAGGTACACAAGGTGTACCACGTATGTTTCAATCGATCGCATCGAAATCAAGACCAATACATCGTATTATTCATATTGATCTAATTTATCAATAAAAATTGAAGGTATTGTTGACACATATACAGAGTATAGTATTGATGGACCATCCATTATCACAAAAATTCGTGGTAAACCATTTACTGATTCTGTTACCTATTTAACATTGGAAGAATTAGGTTTAAAACCAAACCCAGAACCTACTACTACTACTACTACCAATATTGATACTGTAACTGCTAATAATGCTAATCCGAGTAGTGATAATGATTATGCAAGTGGGGATAGTGGTACTCTTACAGCAGACGATGGCAACGATTGCAACGATGACAACGATGACAATGATAATGATAAGAAAAGAGATAATAAACGTGGTAGTACATTAGATAAGATAAAAAAGAGTTTGTCTAGTAAGAAACGCGAAATTAAAACAAATATAAGTAAAGGTGGGAATTTACGTGCATCAAAAGTGAAGCGATTGATTCAAAATAAATCAACAAGTAGTAGTAACAGTATAGATGAAGAGGAGGATAATGACAGTGACAATGAAACTTATTCCAATTGTTGAAGAAATTGATAGTAATAATAAAAAGAAACGAAGTAGTAGCAGTAGTAGTAGTAATGGTCCTAATACTGGTACCATTTGTGGTATAAAAAATATTAAACGTCAAGATGATGAAAAATATACATTAACAGTACATCGTAGATTTCGATCTTTGCATGAATAGAAAAATCAAAAATTGAAGTGATATTACATGTTGTATATGATGATCTAAAAAAGATGATGTTATAGCAAAACAATTATTTGAACGTATATATATATAAGTATATTTAATTAATTATTTAAATAAATTCTAAAAGTAAAGAATGCAATTAATTGAGGTATAATAATATGTAACGTTGTACACCTCGTCGTTCTAGTCGTCGGTCATTTTTCAGACTTTTACTATAGGAAGTAGGGGGTTTTTGGATGAATTCTTCAAATAATGCGGTAGTTACCATTCGCTTTTCCATAAGCAAATCCTCGCTTGTAGTAATTTGCATTGTTGCAAATTTAGGAATGAGGACGTCCAAATCTGATGCTGTTGCTGCTGCTGCTGCTGCTGCTTCTGCGGTGGCTGCTTCTTCATCGTGGCGACGACGTGCTTGAGCAGCGATAGCTTCTGCCAATGCTTCGGCTGCTGCTGCTGCTGCTGCTTCTGCGGTGGCTGCTTCTTCATCGTGGCGACGACGTGCTTGAGCAGCGATAGCTTCTGCCAATGCTTCGGCTTCTGCTGCTGTAGCGGGAGTAGGTACTGGGACTGTAACTAGAATTGGGATCTTATTTTTTCCTCCTCTTCATTGAGCTTGAGGATGCTTCTATCATCCTTATAGTTATCTCTTTTCAACTCGCATGCCTCACGATTGATATTTAAACAAAACCATGTTCTTTATGACAACTTCCACATATATTGACACAGTTAATGCAGAAAGTGTCACCTCTAGTAATACCAATCGCTACACGGTCATTGTTATTGTTATTGTTAGTAGAGTCCATTTTTCGAGATCGAGTTGTTAAGTTGTTAAGTTGTTGTTTTGCAAGTGAGCTAATTTGATTTTATGGTCCTTATTGCATCAGAGTACTCATCGACGAAGTGTAGGACTTTCCCATATGGGACCAAAATTGTACTACATACTAGTAAGTACTGCGTAGAAATTGGTTTCATTGCTGTTGGTTTTATTCGAGTGTAGTAAGAGAAACAGAAATATGATACGTTTCTATAGTCTGTTTCGATCGCCAAGCATTACCTCTCTCTCCCTCTCTCAATCGTAACAAAAAAATCACATCTTTCCTTTTTCGTTTAGTCGTGTTTAGTTAAAAACAATAAAACCAACAGCTAAACTAATTGCTGCTGACGCTTAAGAGCGCGAACCCTTAAAATCTTAGCTTCTTTTTTTTCTTTGTGAGTTCAACACGCTTTTATGGTCTAAGAATTCCTCACGATAGCGCGTGCAACTAAGTGTTAGCTGAAGGATGTACAGTACGGTACAAACATATCGTGAACATAAAAATCACATAATTTTCATTTCGATTGTTTGTTTTGTATTGCGACCTTAACAACAGCAATAGTAATAGCAACAACATCAGCAAAGACAGCTTCTTCAAGATGTCTCCTACCATCGTCCTCTACAAATGCAACGATCCCAATTGGGAACCTGTAGACCCAGAAGCAGATAGCAACGTAACAGTAAAGTCGTCGTCGTTTATGTACTTCGAAAATGGCCTTGATGGTGTCCTCAAAGCTCGGCAGGGTGCCGAAGCATTGATAGCTGCTAATCTTGAAATTAGCTCGCTACTTCGAGGTGTTATTCTAGCATCGACCTTCACAACTATTGACCGGAAGGAGAAGTATTTTCTCGAAATTGAGGCGAAGAAAAAGAAGAAGAGCAAGAAGAGAGATCTTATTGTCGAAATCAATGACATCGACCACGATCACGATCTGTTCATGCCCAAGAAGAAGAAAATCAAGGTACAAGAAGTTACTCGTCGTCGCCGCCGTCCTTCCGAAAAGAGAAAAATTCCTGATGACAACGATCAAGGTGGTACTCTAGTTGAAGGAGCTATCGTCACGGCAACACGATTGATATTCCCATCAATTCCCGCTACTTCGCCATCTCCGTCTTCTTCTTCCTTACCTTCAAAGAAGAAACGGAGAAAGGTTTCAGGTACAGCTATTGTGAAAGTCCATTATGGTGTTGTTCGTATTCAAAAACTTGCACGTGGATTCCTGACTCGAAGTTATCTCGCAGCAGCTGAAGTACAACAAAAGAAAACTTCCACTGTTCGTATTCAAAAACATATACGTGGATTTCTGGCTCGAGCAAGACTGCACATCGATGTTCTCCCAGCAGCAGCAGCAGCAGCAGCTTCAACACAAGCGACAACGACGACGACATCATCCTGTCACAGCAACACCGACAGCAACGACGACAGCAACAACGACACGTGCTGCATTTGCCTCGAAGTGACAGGTCAAGATGCAGCGAAGATCGACTGTGGGTGTGATCATCGTTTTTGTTATGAATGTATTCTCAAATGGGGGACGGAAAAATCCAACACATGTCCATATTGCCGGGAGAAATTTCACGAAATCACTACAACGTGCATGCATAACAACGAAACAAAAACGACACAATTGAAAGATCATAACAGTCGACGTGTCGGGATTGAGTCACCTTTTATTGAACAGGGTTTGGGATGGTATACAGTCCAACTTGAAGTCGAATTAGAATCCATGCAATTCAAAATGGAAGAATGGCATCGGAATGGACGATCTTTTTCATTACAACAATATATCGAGCATATACGAGCAAATCAAGATAGTGGAGCATACGGTCCGTTAAACGATCAACACGCACAGATATTTGAGGTTATGATTCGAACTGCATATGAAATGCCAGATCCTTATCAATATAGGGCACGTTTTCCTCCGTCGAGGAAAAGATCTGCACAGGATACATGGTACGCAATTTTTGAGACTCAAACAGAAAACGCGCAAAAGGAAATTCTAGAAGCCCAAAGCCAAGGATCAGTTCAAGTCGAGCAGTGTCTACAGAAATACCGAAGACTATCACGATTGGCTTAAGGGGAAGACAACGACATGGAGGGGGTAGTGCAACGAATCACATTATTATCCAATTAGAACGGAGGAAAGGGATGATGGGATTATGGTGTTCGATGGTTAATTTATTTTGATGATGAAGTGTTTATTTTCGGTTGGGATGGATTTTCTTTTTAGTTTTTGGTTGATGTTAAATGTTCGGTTTTCTTTCGGATCGGTGCCCGTACGTTTTAAAACGATTCGCTTCTCACGTAACCGACATGGTTCAGTTATTTAGTGAGAAGGTTTCGGCATGTGTGGTAGGCAGTATTTATCGTCAGGGCGGCTGTAATGGCTTTTGCTTATGAGATTGGATACTGTTAAGATATACGCTTCGACAATTTGGACCCATTCATTTGTGGCCTTGTCGGAGGATTTATATATCGCTACTCACATGAACTACGTAACGAACGCATTGTATGAAGAGATCTTTTCTTTGGATGGTTGTTATTATTATTGGTTTAAAAAAGTATGAGTATTATCGTTTGATTAGTGTAAGGGGGACGGCCCCGTTTGTACATGTTTTATGAGGGAAAAATAAGATAGGAACCTGTGAACGGATGTACGCATCTGGTTGACACAGCTATCGAATGCGTGTGGGGAATGATGGAGGTGGCTTAAAGCAAAAGAACCCACCCCTTCGTAACGATCCACACCGACCCATATTCATGATTTACATGCACTAGGCCAAAATGGCTGAAACGATCTACAAAAAGATTTTTTTTTTACCAAATAATAATAATATCCCATTCGAAGAAATGTATTTTTGACAGCAGTAGACTGAAGCAACGAAGAAGATGGTATTTCCAACGAATTTATGTACAAACATCGTGATAGATGAATGGCCGGGTACAATCATTTACCTGTAATCAATGCACTCTCTTTTGGATTTCGATTGATTCTTAAAAAATAAAAATAATTGTAAATTATTAAAAAAAATTAAACAAAAAAACTATTCTTCTACAGTACTTCTTACTAGGATCTGAATATTACATCGTTTTACAGGGACATAGTTACCTGCAATTTGTAGTAAAATAATCAATGAAACGTATCCCTACCATACCATCACAATTATACCAGTATTTTTCCATAGCACTAAAATAACATCTCGGTGCGTATTTTTCTGTCAGTATCGTCTTAGTACGAGAGATCCTTGGATTTTTGTACGGAACTAACCTAACTTAATACAACTCTCTGAAGATACTACTATTATACAGTACAAATCAGACATATTGGTTTGCCAAATGTTACCTCTGCGATCTAATGATTTTTTAACATCTTATTAAGTATCATTATGGAATGGATTTTATTATAACTTATTAGTCTGCATGGAGTGTCGTATTAGTATCGAATGACTAGGAATCAAACAACCGAATTACCCAGTATACCTATTGCATGGTGGCTACGCTTGTTCGACTAGCTGGCTAGCTGGTGGCAAGCATCATCAAAAATACATTGTTCGTTGCTCTATCTACTAACTATACCAGTTTCAAGAAGAATGTAAGAAAATTCACACACACCACTTACATCACACATCACACACACTGTTTAGCGATTTTTTGCGTAACAAGTAATAACTCTGTAGGGCCTTATCACCCCTTAACTACTACTTGAAGTATCATACAACTGATCATATTATGCCTGTTTTCTGTATGGCGAAGGAATCCTTCTCATACGGTATGATGGTATAGCGTACTAGTAAATTTTGGTATGTTCATACATACCATCTTTCAAATTAACTCGCTCGCTCGCGCAATGCTGTTCTTTGATCAATTTCAAAAAAAATAATTGGCAGGGCACCAAGATGAAAGAAGCAGCAAAACAAGAAGAAGAAAGCAACCCACGATCAGCGACACAGCTAGAACAACAGAGCAACAACAGAGCAACAGCCAAACAAGAAAAGCAACAATAAAACAATCGAAAACGCAAACGAAAATAACTTAAGTTAACTTAACTTCGTCCACCCCTGACCGAATCAAATCAAATCAAATCAAATCGAATCAAATCGAATCAAAAATCAAATCAAATCAAATCGAATCAAATCAAATCAAATCAAATCAAATCGAATCAAGAATCGAATCGACACTACCACAAACAACATAACATAACGTAATTGTTGACTGTACACTAAATCAAAATCAAATGGAATCATCACCAGCAGCTAGTAGCACGGAAATTATGAAGGATGATACTGCTCATACAAGTAGTGCAATCGCAGCAGCAGAAGCAACATCAACCGCAACAGCAACCACCGCAGCAACAACATCAAACCCCGCAGCATCATCAACATCACTATCATTATTATCAGAACAAGATCATGCAGTGTATGGTACATTGAATAAAGAATTAGCGGATGCATTAGCCGAACAAATTACAATTGCTATACGGAATGGTGTTGATTCACTTCCACTTCTGGATGATGATTGTTATCGTAAAAGTAGTAATACTAGTAGTACTGATACTAGTAGTCGTACTGCGAAAGAACAAGAGAAGAAACAGGATGATGAGGATCACCAAGACGAGAACACGAACGATAACGATGCAAACAAGAAGACACCCAAACAAAATTTATGTCATACCTTAAAGTATAAATTTATACGGAATGTGGATGTCTTAGAATCGTATTGTGCTCATCATCTCTTTACATTAAAAAAACATTTACCGGCACGTCGGAAACGGATTGTTTCCACTATAACTTTAACTGGTGGTGCATCATTATCATCGTCCGAACACGAACAAGAACAAGAACAACAAAAAAGTAAGGAACAAGAAGAAGAACAACAAGAAGAAGAAACAGATCATTCTCCAACAACAATTATTCGTTCGAAAAATGAATTACCATCGTCCAAGGAAATAGCAAATCTTATGAATGAAGTATCCACACTACAACTACAATTAGAATTAATACGAAAAGAACGAAATGAATTATTAGTTTTACAAGAATCAACAACACGTGCGGAAGTATATGTCAATGACATAACGAATGCAACAACAAGTGCTAGTGCTAGTGCAAGTGCTACAACCTCAATTCAAAAAACAGAAAAGGTTGTAACAGATGGGAATACTATTGGTAGATTAGCAGAGGAAGCAAAAAATATGATTCAAAAATTAGATACTACAACAACAACAAATACTACAATGAAGAAACGTGGTAACAATGGACATGGAAAAGATGGCGATGATAATGATGGCGAAGATGATGATGATCATTTTGATTTTGAACAACAAGACCACAATAATGGAAGTAGTAATAAACGATTAAAAAAACCATTATCAATGAAGGAAACATACGAACAGGATAAGAAACAATTGGGTCTATCATTAAATGCTAATGCTAATGCTAATGCTAATGATGGTTTAAATACAATTAAAGATATGTTATTATTGTCGAAAGAAGAAGAATCAAAATCAAAATAGTAACAACAACTACCAAAAATATAATATAAAATTATTTACTACTGTACTGTAATCACCCACTCAACTCAGTTATGTGAAAATAAAAGTCACTACGGTAGGAGGAGAACAAAAGAAAGAAAAAGAAAAAAAATGAAAGGGGGAACGAAAAGAAAATATACCACACAGCAGCACAGGCAGGTAGGCAGAAAGACTTACTTCCTAATGTTAATAATACAATGTTAAATTGTTTTTAAGAAAAAAAATTACATTATATTTACAGTATACACTACTACTACTTATTATACAATAGGATATAAGTATTGCCTACAACAACATGTATGTGCCATACTATTTTAGGGGTATGTTCATATTCATCCAATATAAATCGAAAATCCTATTGTTTCCCTATCCCTCCACGACCTTTTCCTACCAAAAAGAGAGGTGTGCGTTTGGATATGGAAAGGTGCAGCGTTAAGTATGACTGGGTGGGTGGTGAATGAGCGATGCCAATCTCTGATGGGATTGATCCATGTCATCTTGGAAGGATAATTGTATATGGGAACACACAATGTACAGTAAATTATTATCTCAGTAGGTTTTTTTTTTTTTAATTGAAGAATTCTATTAAATAAAGTACTAGATGAAGTTGAATTAATTTACTGAAAGAGATTAAGTATGACTGGCTGATCCATTAATCAAGGCAAAAGGGCCTATTGGAACATCATCGCATGAAATCATCTTCATCATCAACATCGACATCGACATCAACATCAACAGCGACTAGCGACGAGCGATGTATTTTACTGACAAGCAGAGTTGTCACTATTTAATACGAGTGATACTAAAGTTCCATATGCGGTACGGAGATCTTTCTTTGCCATTACCAAATGACATTTTTTAAATGTATACTCCGCCTTTTACATACGCGTGATGAGCACGATCTCGAAAAACGCATCCCTACAAAAGATCTTCGCGCTCACTTTTGTATGTACTTAAGGCACTGAAGTACTTGAAGGAACATTGCACAGTACACTTGTGTACAGTATTGTGTTTTCGCACGAGTCCTAATTGGATCTTTCTTTTTGTGCGTTGGGTGTGATGTTAATGTTACTATCAATTGATTGTTGTTGAGTTTGTTGGGTGTTTGTTGAGTTTGTTGGGTGTTTCAGTTCGTTGTTGATCACGACTGTACTACAGTGTGTGCATTTTCTCACATTTCCAACGATTCATCATAATAATCAAGCAGAGGAAGATTCGATTCCATATACATCATCATAAAACTTTTACAGTGTACAATAATAAACAGACCACTTTCTTACTACATTTTAATGTTAAGAGTTGTATTACTACATCTACAGCAGTAGAACAATACAGCAATACCACTTACAAGATAACAATCATGTTCGACGAAGAACAAGCAGTCGTTGAACTTTCCGCAAAAGGAAACGGAGATAACTGCGAACAAAGTGAGATCAACGGTGATGATGGGTTTCGTATCAGCAATAGCAATATTAACAGCAACATTAAGAGCAACAGCAAGAGCAACAACAGCAACGATATCAAACGATATACCGAAATACCAAAAGGATCATTCGATACCAATCGTATTGGGAATGCTATTGCTATCTGGACATTAATTCTGGTTTGGTTTTGGATATCAATGTATTGGATTCTAGTATATGTTCCTTTCCCACCTATGGGTGCCGGTTCTGAAGACAATGTATTCGCTTATTCAGATTATGTTGTTAAACCCATCGCAGAAAAAGTACGTCCATTCATTCAATAATTTCGATACAAACATGATTTATTTGATGATAGCACGACAAAAACTTCTTACGCCTTTGTTCCTCATCGTCTCCCTTTGTCTCTCCTACTTATTATCATCTTCTTTTTTTTTTACGAAGCTTTGTCCATTAACGTCCCCTGATAAACATGGCACAGAATGTGTGTGGTATTATCCAGCTTTTGCAGCCTTTACGGTCGTTGCATTACTAGTACGCAAAACAACATTCCGACCAAGAAAGCTAACGGGACTACGACTTGCAGGAGACTTTGATTTTCTTTCCTTCGGTAAATGTTCTCTTGTTCTTGTTCTTCTTGTTCTTCTTGTGTGTGTGTGTGTGTGTGTGTGTGTGTGTGTGTATTTGCAATACATAATATATTATAAAATATCTTATTTACTTCAATCTCATCTATACAAATATCTTTATTTTTTCTAATAATTTATGCTACACAACGTCCTACTTTTGACCGCATTATATCGTCATTCTAGCATACATTGCAATCGGTATACCTCTTCTCATTTACTTTTGCTTCTACATGTACAAGAAATGGCCGCTCCGTGAAGACATGACCGATACAGAATTTTTAGCGGATATATTTGGTACATTCGCGAACAGAATTGGCTTTGTAAGCGTTTGGTGTTTAACATTCTTTATGATTCCTGCAACACGACATGGTCCAGTTCTTGCTGTTCTAGGATGGCATCCATACCATGCGATGACTGTTCATATGTGGTGTGGTTGGGCTGCGATCGCAACAGCATACCTTCATACATTCTTTTACATACTCAAGTATTCAGTTGGTGATTATCACAAAGAAGCACCAGGACAGCGTGGATGGAACTACTTCTTTCCACCCCCTATGTGCTTTGTACCTTCTCACTACAGTGAAGGAACAAATGAAGATGGTACACCAATGCCACCGGAAGGTTATAAGCATTGTAAAAAAATGCTTGCAGGATTTTTTGGAACGATTGCATTATCATTCCTTACAGTACTTACAATCTGCAGTATGAAATTATAAGAAGAAACCAGTATACTGTATTTTATTTTGCACATATCTTGTGGTAAGAAATTAAGAATACGAAAGCGAATCGAAGAACCCTGCAAATTGGAAAAAGTTCTCATGTCTGTATTATCAACTATACATCTCTCTCTCTCTCTTCTCTCTATGTATCTTTTACTTATAACGAAAATGATAAAAAGCGCACCGATGTTCCTTCTATTCCTTATATTGCATTATGGAAGGGCTATCACATACATTTGGCCGTCGTTGTTTTATTATTTCGCAACTCAAACACCATTTTTAATGCAACACTGGAGATATACTGTATACAATTATGGACTAAAGATTACGGATGTTATGGATATTCCCTGTGAAAAATTGGATACTAATGACGATGAAGATGATAACGAAGCATCTACTGTTTCGACCGAAGCATCTACTGCTTCGACAATGACACGGATCAAAGCAATCTTTTCACCGAAATCAATTGATTGGCTCGACGAGAAGATTAACAGAAGAGGATCATTAGCTAAGCCTGTGGAACATTGTATTAGCTTTGCTTTTGAAATTTCAGAAGAAGGAGCCGATCAGTTTTACCCCGGGCAATATGGAAACATTTGGTGCCCAGATGCGAGTATGAAGTCACATCCGTTTTCGATTACACACGTTCCGGGCAAACGTAGTCAATTGCGGATTATTTTTCGTGTGTTCGGAAAGTGGACCGATCTATTGGCACGAAGTTTGATCCAACTTCCATGTCCTGGACATCAACAAGAACTCCTCCCGATTCCCAAAATTATGATGGATGGATTCCATGGTCCTTCTCATCTTGTTGGAAACGCCACTCAATCATGATAAGGTACAGTAAAATCTCAATTATATCCTCTCGACCCCCTAGTGATGCCATATCGCATCAAGTTGTATAATCTTTCTCACACAATTTCGTTTATGCACTTCAACTTTTAACATAACTGCTTTCCTTCTTCTTAATATCAAAGGTCATTCTTGTAGTAGCCGGAATTGGTATAACGGCATTCTTATCCATGTTGACTGAAATGATCGAATTGCTTTGCTTCAACGAAGATGGCATGTTTATCAAGATGGACGAGATTGAAGGTATCCCTCAAACTAAGAGAATTGAGCTTCATTGGACAGTTAGAGACCCTAACCTCGTTAAGTATATTACCGATGAATATTTCCTACCTCTCATGCAAAAGGCATCAAGAAAAGAAAGAAATGGCGAACTCAATCATGACGGAAAACAAGATCTATTTCAAGGAGCAAGCTGTCATATTCACATCCATGTAAGTTTGTTCTCTCTATTTGATGCGGGGTATGTTACCTTACAAACTTTTTGACTATATATATATGGTTCAGTCGTCTCAATTTTTTGTCGAATTCACGTTATCGTGCACTTTTCTCCTGTATTATTATGTGATAAACACAACAGAGAACCGGAGATGCTGGAGCAAAATGCGAAGCTGTCGATTGCAATTCGCTTTGGAACGATTTCTGTGACAAGCCAGAGCGTGGTAACAAACAAGTCGACTTTAGCCTAATTGGAACGTTTGGATCGCCTTGGCATCCGTACCGTTTCTCATTTGGTCGATGGTCAACGTTTTACGAGCATATACCTTCCATTTCTATGTTTGTTGCCATCTTTTGGTGCTCGTACGCATTTTCCGGGCAGGTTCGTTATTGGTTAGGTAATAACTTTTATAGTCTTCCAGATGCAGTAAATAATGCTGCTCAAGCCTGGGAATTCTTTCCGATTCTGTTGTTTTCTTTTGTCTTTGCTTTTATTGGACACGTATTGATGGATTGGAAACAAAATCTTGCTGCCAAAAACAAAAGACAGTCCCCTGACGAAGTAAGTTCATAGTTAAGATCGTAGGCTTGTTGATCTCTGCAGCATTTATTTATCTAAAATATCTGATAGTATTTGTCTCACACAGTACTCTGCGTATGTATTGTCGCATCCCATCACGATCGTCTTTTTACCTAAAAGACGACATCGTCGCCGCCGTCATCGTTTATTCAAATTTCTACGGTTGATGATGAGATGTTGTCTTCTGACGTCGTCCAAACTAAGATCTTGTCCATTAATTCTACGGCCGGCAGACCAACATTTGAAAAGATGTTATTGTACAACGGTCATGATCACGATAACGTGGACGAGGACGATAATGATAATGATAACGATAACGATAAAAGCATACATAACAGTACTGGAATATTCATGTGTGGCCCAAGTGGGATGATTGATTCCTGTAAAAAAGCTACTCCTGGAGGATTGGCGAGTTGCAATACTAAAAGAGGTGAAAGGATTCAAAATTTCTTTAACGGAAACAAATTCGTATTTTACGAAGAAAAATTTTCTTGGTGAAAGAAGAGATCAATTAAGCTGTTACTGTATGTTAAATCATACACGATACCCAATGTTAGGAAAACGATGGCTATAATACATAGGCCATTGATGTTAGTGAAAGTAAATGTTGTCCTATAAACGTGTCATGTAGAATCGGAATTATAGATGACCAGTTGAAGTCGAAGCACAAATAAGAGAAGTGTATCAGAGTTACAGATGACCAGTTAAAGTCGAAGCACGAATAAAAGAAGTGTCCGCCGAACCGCTAATGTATATGTATAAGGCGAAGTGATGTTACGAATAACGTTGTATACGAAGTTACTGTTTACCGCAATACCAAAATACAAGAAAAGAACAGACTACGAGAAATGAACTATCTCTCTCTTTTATTGTTGATGAATTGTAGTAACCATAGACTAATTAAACAAGTGTGTTAATAACAACCTTTTGCAATTGAACAACCGTTGTATTGCAATAGCAGTATTCATAGAGATATCTACAGAAAGAATAATCACCATCCGTAAGGTAGGTCCGTATTCAAGAAGGGTACTAGATTTTTTAACATATAATAAGGTTCATATTATCATTATCGTGTTGTTCTATAAATGAGGACATACGCGAACAGCTCTCATCATATTCGTTTTATTATCTCTTCCATATTTACGTTTACTCATACGCGTGAGGAACAGCATCATCTGTAACGGCCTCTTCTCCGGTATTCTTCGCATCTTCATCATAAATTCGTGGAACTTGACCCTCAACGTCTTTGTCGTCGTCACCACCAGCAACATCATCATCTTTCTTCGCTTTTCCAGCATCATCCTCCTCCTCAGCAAAAATGAATTTGTATGTTGCTGTTGCAAGAATACTACCAACAAATGGTGCTGTATAAAATACCCACCAACCACGTTGCCAGTAATTTAAACCACCCATACTATCAACGACCATCGGACCAAGTGACCGTGCTGGATTAATACCACAACCAGTGTATGGAATCAAGATAAGATGTGCAACCAGTACAGCCCAGCCAATTGCAATTGGTACAGCATTCCCGCCAGTTGATTTGGTATGTACAGCAGCCTGTAATACAGTAAATACTAATAGGTATGTGCCCATAAGTTCAATTAAAAATGCACACCCAGATGAGACACGAATATCAACTGTATTAACACCTAATCCGAATGCTGGACCATATCCTTCACCATTTGGTAATTCAGAAGCACCACATACACCACTTATTTGTGCTTCTAAACCAGCTGCAGTTATTGTATCACAATTTGCTGTCAATGATGCGTTACAACCCCATAAAATTAATGCACCGAAGATCGCACCTAAACATTGTGCAACCATATAAAGTAATCCAGCTGTAATGCTTTGTAATCTTAAAAGCATAAAAGACAAGGTCACTTCGCGATTGAAATATTCGATAAGTATGATTGGTATGTTAGAAGTTGTCAAGTGAAATTTTAGAAAGGGCGAATGGTATCTTCAGACGCCGGGAGTACTTACCAGCAGGATTGATATGTCCACCAGAAATATGTCCAATTGAATACGCTAGTACCGAAATTGTAATACCAAATGCAAGAGCGATACCGACAAGCGCTCTGTGTATTGCAATTTAGTTAATAAAAAGGGGTTGGTCTGAGTTGTTTAGTTTACTGGAATGTTTGTGACGACAATTTCAAAACATCAACACGAACAGAACTAAATAAATAAATTACAAATCACATTGCTGTCGTGTCGCAATTTCTATCATCTACCTCACTCTCTCATTCCACACACAAACACACACACAACAACAAAACGAAAACAAAACATCAATGTACGGTACACTTCTTCTTCTTCTACAGTATATTACAGTACATTACAGTACGGTATCTTACCCAGGATCAAGGAGTAACGCGGTTGGTGTCCAACGATTTGATGATACAGCTGCACCACATCCAGCCCATACAAATAAGGCAGTTGCAACAAATTCAGCAGCAAGCTGACGATAATTCCAATCTGTTGCCATTTTATTTTTATTTCTTTTCAATGACTTTTTAATATCTTTTATGATGATTATTATGTGCAACTGAGTTATGTGACTTTTTGTTTTTCCGTACTCTAGTAACAGTAACTTAGCTGTTTGTTTGTGCTTGTTACTTGTAAAGATAGGAAGAAAATGTGCGAATTCTTTGTTATGGTAAAATTGTATGTGTTGCCTGTAATTTGAAAGTATGTTATGCGCAGTCATACATAACGATCAGCAGTCATTAGAAGAAAAAAAAATCAATAGTAAAAAATGACACATCTTTAGATTCCTTCATTTTTCCCAATACCGTTAATGTAAAAACGGCGAAAAAGTGTGGACGTGATGTCAATAGATCGCTTCAGTAGGTTCAGAACGTTCTTCTTTTTAACGAGCCTACGTACAGTACATAAGAAATTGATATTTAAAATTCAAGCGCGGACAAAGCACAGAAAATAAAAAGAATATATATTATAAATATTTTTCAAAAAAGGAATCTTCTTCGTGAAGGGCAAACCTAGTCAATTCAAAATGGGAAATTTATATAAAGGTATCTCAACTGAACGGACTATGGTTTTGTAGGTACCTTTAGGTTTCAATTATGATATTATACTACTGTATCATAGGAGAAAGAATAGTACTGTAAGTACCTTTAGGACTATTATAATAATAAGAAATAATAGTAAAAAGAAGAGGACCTTGTACCAACTTTTTCTAGTAGTACACAGTCAGGTTGGTGTGCCATTGATTGAAGTCTGAATTAGATCTAATACTCTATTATTTTATATCAATAGGAGTAATATATAATCATATTGAAAGTAGTCTACACGTGCGCAGATTGCTTCATTCTGACCTCTTGTTTCAAACTTGGATTTACTACAGGCAACACACATTAACTTTTCTATTTGGGGGTTTTCCTAAGAACTAGTGTTTTTAATTAACTATATATATTTTCTGTCCCTAAAAGTGTAAATGGTTATGATTAATAATTGCCCCAAAATTGGCATAGAGGGACACAAAAATGTATTTGGGGACAAAATATTTCATACAAAAATATTGTTTTCATGTACTACGCTAGTACTATTTGAAAGGGTTGTAGAGGACAACACCAAGTAGGCCGGGTGCACTAACATCCACATAGTATACTAGGACATTGTGTTGGCATCCTACCACTTTTCTTTCCCTGTGGTTGAGGAATAAAATAATACATTACACTTTTATGGAAGACACAAAAATAACAAGATTTTGGATCAGAAATGAACACAAAATATCTCATTTGAAAGGGTTGCAGAGGACAACACCAGCTGGATCAGGTGCACAAATATTAACATAGTGTACTAGAACATTGTGTTTGCCTCCTACCACTTTTCTATTCCTGTTCTTGAGGAATAAAATTCGTTTTGTAGTTGTTCCATGCGCAAAAAACAAGATTTTCAACCAAAATGAACCACAAAATATCTCATTTAAAAGGTTTGAAGAGGACAACACCAGCTGGGTCAGGTGCACAAACATTCACATAGTGTACTGGAACATTGTGTTTGTCTCCTACCACTTTTTTGTTCCTGTGGTTGAGGAATAAAATTCATTTTGCTGTTGTTGCACGCACAAAAATAACAAGATTTGACCAGGAATGAACAACAAAGTATCTCATTTGAAAGGGTTGTAGAGGACAACACCAAGAAGCTTTTCTGTTCCTGTGGTTGAGGAATAAAATTCGTTTTGCTGTAATGGCAGGGGCACACAAACAACATGATTTTGGACCAGAAATAATGCACAACAAAAATTCTCATTAGAAACAGCTACAGAGAGGACAACACCAGATGGATCGGGTGCACAAATATCCACATAGAGTGTACTAGAATATTGTTTTTGCCTCCTACCATCCCTGGTGGTTCATCATCACTTGGCTAAAGTAATTCTGATTGGTATCATTTTTATTTCCCAAATTTTCAAGTGGAGTTTGGTTATATTGAAATATTAAACAACTTTGAATAATAAGATGATGAAGAACTTTTCCATAGATTCTAGAACTAGAATGGTGCACCAAAATACCACCCAGTCATCCATCCTATACCCATAGGGGATGAACCAAGGGTCATGATCCCTCATACTTACCCTCCTTATTCTTGCCTCCAGAACACAAACATCTTGCATTTTGGCCAACATGTCATATTTCCATGCCCAAATGAAGTATCATTCATAAATAGGCTGCCACAACATCAAAACAAGGAATTGGACCATGGTTTGAACACCCGGATACCTTCCATATATGCATATGGTCAAAATAAACCAACAATACTTGGAGGGAACAATAGAATAGACATAAAATAGCCCAAAATGCACACATTGCAAAAATATTTGAGATGCTACAGCCCCCATACCAGGTATGCTGAGTCCCAAATAAAATAGCTAGGCATCAACCTAACTCATAAAGGTTTTGGATTATATCATTGCTTTAGGTAACCATACATACATTTGGAGTGTCACGGGTCAAAACCCACCGCTATTATATTAGAACACAAAAAATGTCTAAGTGCCAAGTGTGGGTGTAATCAAGGCCTTGATGCACCATCAATACAGACCTAATAACCTTGAAGGATTATATGGAGCTCATCATTGTACCTATGGATACAATGTACAACTATTGCTAGGGCTGTAGGGAGGTTAGGAAGGTGTCAGGGTGTGCTAAGCCCCCAAAAGGGTCATTTATCCCCCAAAACAGGTTTTCCAGCCCACATCAGCAAGGTCCTACCCATAGCTCGCCAAGTTTATATTGCCTTTGGTGTATACAGTCAACTCCATGTGCTTACTTTGGGATAATTCATCGTTTTGAGTGCGTACCATGTGAATCAGAGACCCTATTAATGGGGGCTTTAGGTGGGTTAGTTTATTTTACAAGTAAAAAAATTGGTGTTGGAGCATTTACCAACCAACAGTGACTATTTTAATTACTAATTACAGTCCTCAATTGCTTCTTAAAAGATGAGATATTTTTGAAAACAGGGTTAAGCTACAACTACATCCAAAATAATGGTGGGTTGGGATGATGATGCTTCCCATTCACAAGTAATATGTTCTAGTGCGGACAGTGCATCAATAATTCTGTGTTCTAATTTACCTGGTGGTATGTGTAAATAAAGATAACAAAGAGCTGTGTTTTGGGCTATAATCATACAGTATAGTGTGGGATGGTGTGTTCATTTCTTATTTTAGTATATATAGAAATGACAGTAACAAATACACGCTGTATAGATTTACCTTAACAAAAGTGGAATGGAAATGGTTGGTTGGTGTTTCAATGCAGCAGACACCAACATGCAGATATGGGTATGTTTTGAAATTTATTTCGCTGTTGTGCAAGATTCTGGTCAAGAATGAACAGCAAAATAATATCTCATATGAAGGAGTTGCAGAGGATAGGACAACACCAGCTGGGTCAGGTGCAGTAGGATTCACATAGTGTACTAGAACATTGTGTTTGCCTCCTACAACTTTTCTGTTTCTGTTTCCATTTCTGTTCCTGTGGTTGCGGAATAAAATTGTGGAAGGCACAAAAATAACAAGGATCAGAAATGAACTCAAAATATCTCATTTGAAAGGGTTGCAGAGGACAACACCAGCTGGGTCAGGTGCACTAACATCCACATACTGTACTAGAAGATTGTGTTTGCCTCCTACAACTGTTCTGTTCCTGTGTGTGGAATGAAATTCATTTCTCTGTTTTGGAAGGCACAAAAATAACAAGATTTTCAATCAAAATGAACACAAAATATCTCAGTTGAAAGGGTTGCAGAGGACAACACCAGCTGGGTCAGGTGCAGTAGCATTCATATACTGTACTAGAACATTGTGTTTGCCTCCTACAAATGTTCTGTCCATGAATGCGGAATGCAATTCATTTCTCTGTTGTGGAAGGCACAAAAATAACAAGATTTTTGATCAGAAATGAACACAAAATATCTCATTTGAAATGGTTGCAGAGGACAACACCAGCTGGGTCAGGTGCAGTAGCATTCACATAGTGTACTAGAACATTGTTTTTGCCTGCTACAACTTTCCTGTTCCTGTGGTTGCGGAATAAAATTCATTTCTCTGTTGTTGAAGGCACAAAAATAACAAGATTTTTGATCAGAAATGAACACAAAATATCTCATTTGAAAGGGTTGCAGAGGACAACACCAGATTGGTTGGGATTACTAGCACCCATTATATCTATACCTACAAAGTCCACATAATGCTTAGGTTTCTATGGTGGTTATGAAGTTTGAGGGCTGCATTAACCAAAAAATTGGCAATTTAGGCCCCAAAACAGGGTTTTCTACTTTTGCGTGCACCTAAGCTGAATAATCAACACAAAGCTCCAAGAGTTAGTTCTTTTTGGTATTTATGGTGCACCTCATCCACATTTTGTGTGATGATTCACCTTTTTGAGCGTACTGTATGTCCACAAAAACTGCAAATGGGCCATTTTTTGGGGTTATTTGATGTGTGCTGTGTAGTGTGTGAGCCTGCATTAGGAGATACCAGTAGGCTTAAGAGACTAAGGAATGTAACAGTTCTCCATCCAATAGATCAATTGTTAACTTCAAAGTTTATTTCTCCAAAAATATGATTCTTTAGGTCTATTTACTTGATTGATGCTAAAGTTGTTATTATATAGTAGAATAACAATTACTAGTAAAATTTGGGCATGATTTAGTTTTTATATAGGCAAATTTGGGCATGATTTAGTCCTTATATTCGTACGTAACAAATACGTCTCTAGCTATCAAATTCAAACCGGTTTGCACTACAGTACCTCTTTTTGTTGTTTGTATCTTATTGTTGAGTTTGCAGCACAGCAATAGGCCATTTTAATGTTGTATTTTGTGTTTGTGTGTGATAAGGTTGAGTCTACAGCATACAAGTTGCCAGGTGGTGGGTGGGACTAAGAGATGATATGTGCTTCATATGATAAACCCATAGTAGTTATTTTGTACCTAACAAAATGCATGATTAGGTGTATATATTGGTATTCTAAAGTTACTAGTATAGTACTGTAAATACTATGGAACATTATTACCCCTGCTATGGAATACAGTACAAGTAGGCCTTTTTTCTTTGATGTTAGTCGTACGGTACTACTAGCGGCCAGACGAACAATGCAGAGGAGCTCTTCACATCCATCATTTCGTTCATCGTTAACTTCACAACACCCAACATTTAAACGGAAGCAAAGCATGGATTCGATTCATGACTGACTCACTCACAATTACCACTTCATTGGATTAGGACGGATGACGCATATTTTCGATATAAATACACGAACTAAAGCAACGTCGATCGTGCGAGCCACTCCGTCTCAAACATTAGTGTACGCACCACACTGTAACACAAACATGACGTATCGTACCAAACTTATCGATTGAATACCGTAATTAAACATCAACGATCGCGTTTACAATTTACTGTATCGTACCAAAATTATCGATTGAATACCACAAAAACAACGGCGAAGCTTGTGGGCCTGATTATGAGGTGGCCGAACAATGTGCCCTTTCATCACCCAAGAGCTCTAATAAATGAAGCATAAACGTATATCAACATCAATAGCTCTAAAGTTAATTAACAATCTTATAAGTACTTCAAGCAAGAATAGAGCAATGACGCGATGAAAACATGTCAAATTATCACACTTGTTCAGTAAGAAAAATGCACAGAGCAAGATTATTTGGCGATGAAACCGTGTCAAACTATCACACTATCACACTTCTTCGCTAAAGTAAATGCACAGGCAGCAATTGCCCAAGAATTACGTCACATACAGTACCGTACAAAGTCCAAGAGTTAAAAAAAAAAGATTTAGCACGATCGGCCGAACAATGTGCAATCCCTAGAATTACGTCACACTACAGTACCGTACAAAGTCCAAGAGTTGAAAAAAGATTTAGCACGATCGATCGATCGATACTGACGATTTTGATGACGAGGACGACGGATGAAACGTATAATATCGTTGTTATTCTACGTGCTATTAAAAACTCACTGCGAAGTTTGTGTCGAATCTTTTACAAAAACGAACCACATTACGTAAAACGATCGACATTACAATTTATCTCATAAAACAAAATCAGAACACAATCAATAACAAACAATCACAAACAACATCAAATATATAATACTTTTAACAATTATCAAAATGCAACTTTCATTCGCCTTTGCCGCTATCGCTACTATCTGCTTCACTGCTGTCAATACAAATGCAGAAAGTCATACATCAAGTCCTGTTGATATTCCATCAACAGCAATTGCTGCCGGTTCTTTCGAAACATTAGTTGCAGGATTAACAGCAGCTGATTTAGTGAGTCCTCTTGCTGAACCAAACGGTCCATTCACTGTACTTGCCCCAACTGATGATGCATTTGCTGCTCTTCCTGATGGTTTATTAGAATGTTTATTACTACCAGATAACAAAGGAGCGTTATCTGCAATCTTGACATATCACGTCATTGAAGGAGAAGTACCATCAACTGATTTAAGTACTATGATGGCAACAACTTTACAAGGTGAAACTGCTTCTATTGATATAACTGATGGTGTTGTTATTAATGATTCAGCTACAGTTACTACTGCTGATGTCATGACAAGCAATGGTATTATTCACGTTATTGACGCTGTCTTAGTACCACCATCTATTGATGTTGATGCATTCCTTAAGACATGTAGTATGGATATGGATAGTGGTATGGATAATGGCATGGATAAGGATAAGGATAAAGATATGGATAAGGATAAGGACATGGATAAGGACATGGATAATGGCATGGATAATGGC
This sequence comes from Fragilariopsis cylindrus CCMP1102, assembly GCA_900095095.1. Lineage (NCBI taxonomy): Eukaryota > Bacillariophyta > Bacillariophyceae > Bacillariales > Bacillariaceae > Fragilariopsis > Fragilariopsis cylindrus. The sequence continues at coordinate 63,136 of FMBT01000461.1, forward strand.
ATGGATAATGGCATGGATAATGGCATGGATAATGGCATGGATAATGGCATGGATAATGGCATGGATAATGGCATGGATAATGGCATGGATAATGGCATGGATAATGGCATGGATAATGGCATGGATAATGGCATGGATAATGGCATGGATATGGATATGAATGAAGAATCATCATCACCATCACTATACGGTTCCATCGTCGGACTTACCATCATTGCTGTTGTTTCTGCTTTATTGTAAAGCAATCAATCAAGCACATAGATGAACGATTAACATATTGATTATGGGATATGTTTCCTACTGTCGATGTTTTCGGTCGTTCAGCTCGCTTACGTATTTATGTCTCGTGCGGCATTCTAATCAAATCATTATATTTTAAAAAAAGGAATGTAACAGTTCTCCATCCAATAGATCAATTGTTAACTTCAAAGTTTATTTTTCCAAAAAAATGATTCTTTAGGTCTATATACTTGATTGATGCTAAAGTTGTTATTATATAGCAGAATAAAAATTACTAGTAAAATTTGGGAATGATTTAGTTTTTATATTTTCAAATTTTGGATTTTAAATACATCAAACCGTTGTGCACTACCTGCGTGTAGACTGTAGGAGTGCTGAAGTCTGTTCTTCGTACGAGCGCTGAAAAAATTGCGAAAGCAACTACAGTAAGCTCATTCATTCATGCATGTTTCATCAAGACAGGAAATAAATAGCAACAAACCAAGTCTCTGAAGACATCGTTGGATCTGCCTGTGTGATCCACAACCAACAAATCAACGTACGGTACAATAGAAGGCCATGTGAAACGTCTGATCGGATCAAGATGTCATCGATACTATACACATTGAATATCATTTGGGTTGAATTTGGAAATTATTTTTGGTCCGTTCATGACATTTGTGATAACCAAGGTGTGTGTATCTGATTGAATATATAGAAGCTGATAATGTATTTAGATTTTGTGATTTGATCCAATAGAGAAGGCTAACAATAAAAGATATGATACGATTCAATACATATCATCAATAATTTTGGTCAAACCCCGTCTATATAGACGGTGTTTCTAATAGTCTACGTATGGTATGTTAAAATTGACCTTACTAATTAAAATTGAAAACAAAAACTATTTTTCCAGGATTGTTCCATTTTGTCTTCAGATAGATTTACACCTCTCAACTCTGTCATAATGATCCCTATTACTGACGCTATAGTATCTCATATGTTTAAAGCGATTAGAACGTCCAAATTATTAGAAACCCGTCTATATGCGCGGGTCGTCAAATTTCGATGAAGGGTGATAAATAGATTTTGATTGATATCCTCTCGCATCGGCTCAGCGAAATATATATATATATATATATATTATATATACATCTATACATATATCCTGCAATGCCGTATACGGTAGTGCCTCCTTGAAAGTCCCAAAAATGTTCAGTATTTTATTTTTCAAGTCAACCTGTATACACACATTTTACATCCGTACAGTAGCTAGCGTGATGATGTATGTAGGGGCAGGTATGCCAAATCCGGTATCTAATCGTTCGATGATTTCTACCGACATTGCCATCACATGGTAGAAGATTTATCGGTGCACACACACACACACACACACACACACACACATACCGTGTACATAAATAAAAGTAATAGGAAAACTAAATATATATATTATAGGTTTTCGTTCCTCTATACTTTTACCTTTTTAAATTCACAACGAATAACGTTCAATAATCATAACTGTATGTAACAGCTTTTCACTCGATTATCTGTAAGTCGAGAAATTCGGCGATTTTCTTTCTTTGTGAAAGCACACTCCAGCATGTAAAGTCGGCAGCGTAGCTTACATGATCGGCAGGTAAAATTCCAAAAGCTGCAGCTTTCCCTGTTAAAGGAGAAAGACTTTGACCCTGTACGTTGCATTTCCAATTGTTTGGTAGATCTTGGTTATAGGGTTTATCATAATGAAAATAGCCATCGAACATCATAATCGTTGCTTTTTGATTTAGATATGCGGGCAAGCCATGGAAATCATTGGAAGCGACCTTAAGTTCGTACTTGTTCTTATAATTGTTACTTGGAAACACATATACACGAGCATCACCCGATTCAGTAATATCATCAATTTGCTTGTAAAGGTCCTCGAGGGCTAGAACAGCAATTTTTTGGTAGTTTCCTAATGGGTTTTCTTGAACCATCTTTCTTTTTAATATTGAGTCCAAACCGATTCCTGATCTCTTCCGACACGTCCATCAAATCATTACCAGCCTCAAATGTTGTACTAAATGCCCCGGGACAGGACTGCGGAATGTTATCTGTGATTTCAACTATACCTTCAGGAGAAGAGTTAATAGCTAGACCAAAATAGATCAGAATTTGCTGAGCTACGAATTTTGGTCCTCCCTCGACATTGTATCTCATAATCTTGGAATATCCACGTGCAAGAAGCGTTGCAATTGTTGGTGGACTGAAATAACCAGAGTCGTCAAATAACATTTTAATTGGAGGCTTTGACCGATCTCCATCAGGCCAGCCATAAAATGACATCATTGCAGAATTGTTTAAGTTATTGGTAATACAAGGTGCAAACGGCTTAAGGAGCGACAACTTTTCGACCATTGCAGTAACAATGGGATTAATCCTACCTCCGGGAAGAAAATCGGTACCTGCCTTTACAGATTGAAGAATAGAGAATTGTCCCTTGTTAAATTCAAAAATAGGAACATTAAATGGTTTGAAAAGCAATTCTTTCCAACCTCCACATTTATTTTGAGCAGGAACAGAACCGGCACGGTACATGGATTCTACTGAGTCCGGTGTGGCCGTGAAAAGAAATTGAGTGACACCTTCATATTTCTCGTAACGGAGCTTTTTTAATACATCAGAGTTAGGTTTCGAACCATACAAAATATAACCATCCTCGAACGTTTCAAAAAGTGTCCCACTGTACTCCTTGTTGAGATCTAGCATCAAATTTTTATAATTACTGCCACGATTTAATATTGGATTGTTATAGTTAGAGCTACCACCTTTTGCTGGTCCAAGCATTGCGAAGTTGATATATGGGAAAGGTGGTAACGGACCACCGTCCTTTCCGTCTAGCGTCCGAACAGTCACAAAATCGTTTTCTTTAAGAGATCCGCCGCTATTCTCTACCGCATGTTTGACAGCTTCGTCATTGCTCGCAGTTCTTTTGGAGGGATCGACGCCCATCAGTGATAAGATGCCGTTCACTACAGACCCGATAATAATATTGGTGTCACCATCAACAAAGGTACTACGAGGGAGACATATGGCTGATAATAAACAAGGAATTTTACATGCTAGGGATGGTGCTGCATAATACTCTATGATATCACATAAGCCATCGTTAGTTTGAGCATAACTCATTGCTGTTTCGGGTACATCGTGAAGAGAGAGCCCACCAACCTCACCTGGTGTGTTGTATCGCGGCACCGGATATTTGTCAGCAGCTTTCGGGTTATGATCCACAACAACACGGTCCATACGCAGAAGTTGATGACAGGGAGTCGTGGAGTATGCTAGTGCTGTGATTCCCATAGTAGAACCAGATATGGTCGACAAGATGTCAGCCGTTGAGAGCATCGGTCTAGGACCATCTTTCGTCTTCACTTGGATCGCGTTGAGACCTCGAAAAAACCCTTCTTCCAGACACACGGGAAACATACCACCGCCTTCAATTCCAATGGCCCAGCCACTTTTTGGGCCATTGCTCGGAGGGAGTGATTTTTTTTTGGTCGTCATGTTGTGAATTATGCTAATAGTATTTTATGTTATATGTGATGATACTATTTTAATGAAACACATAAGAAATCCTTATTCGATTGATTGATGTGTGTGTATCGTAGGCAATAAAGTGCATTTTTTTGATTCGTTTGATGTAACGATCCAACCGACAAAACAAGATAAATGGTAGTCCAACATTAGCGATTAGACTTAATCTATTTTTCAATACAAAAATTGTCGACTGATTGTATGTGTGTATCGTACTATAGGCAAGAAATGAAATCTGACTCTAACCAACCGACAAGATATTTTCCTTTGTTTATCAATGGAAAGTGAAACACATAATAAAAAACAAGAACATTTAGTAACGTTTCAATTTACCAGACGTTTTATTCGACAAAGGAAGTTTATTTGAAAAGCAAGCGAAAAGTGAAACACATAAAAAAACATTAAGAATTATTAGTAACGTTTCATTCTACCATATTATATATATTATATGATATGTTTTATTCGACAAAGGAAAGTTCTTTGAAAAGCAAGCGGAATAGATTTATAATATGCTTTCGCTCAGCTGTCAGCTATCGCGCACCCAAAACTCATTCGAAAATTACTACACGAATAAAACAGATTTGTGAGCATTGGATGGACTGTTTTCTTTTGGCAGCTATTTGGCTTTCATTCGCTGGGTTTTATCATTTTTCATACCTTCTGTTTCAAATATTGTAAATCTTCTCTTTGGATCTGAAATTTTCACATCTTCTAATTAGATCTTCTCTTTCAAAAAAGAAGAACTAAGAAGAAGAACTTTAAATGCTGCTAATACCTGGGAAGAATGGCATCTAAAACGGTGCTCCTTACTCATGGGGTAGTATAAAAATTTAAAAGAATATAGAAGGGTCAATTTTCAAGCAAATCAAAAATTGAAAAGTGGTAACTGAAAAAGGATTACATGCGCAACGTCCCAGTACCCGTACCGGTGCAAAGAGGCTATCTATTCACTCGACTGAGAAATATTGATTCCCAACTCAAAAAGTTAACCAACTCGGAAATTTTGAAAAATGTACTTACAGGACGCTTTTTAAACGGAAATTAATATCAGAGCAAACCACTCGAACCACTTTTTGCTCCATAACGATACCTTGCTATTCCTAGGAGCGATAAGCCTGGGAAGGTATAGTTAAAAATTCGTTTCAAAATAAATTATGGTCATGTCCTGTTTTGAGTTTTAAAAGTTAGTTAGTTTTTCTAAACTTTTCTCGTCCATAAAAATCGCTTCATCGCCGCCCAAAGTTGAAGGCTTTTCCCGTACAAACCGGGTATCCAAATCTACCTAATTTCACGTATGACCGGGGATAAACGCTGTTCAGCAAATTATCGATATCAGCTCCTCGACCGTCACTCTGATCACCGGAGATATCCATCATACGAACATCGTCGTTTAGTTCGGTCGCCCAACCGTCAAATCTAATTTGAACCGTAGCAATAGGAACACAATCTATGTTGTAGATATTGTTAAACATGCACCTTCTTGATTCCAGGAACATCAAGAGCGCAAATTACCGTATCGAATTCATGATAAACTTCGCCAGGACCGATCTTGATACCACGGACACGGGTGGGCAAATCAGTTTTGCGATCTATATCGTGGACTAGTTCCCGACCGGGAGCCGACAGCTTTATCTTCGCATCGCAATCCTCGAGGTATTTAATGATAGGATTGTGCAGTCCCGTTTGTGGACTGCCATCCAGCATTCTCAAAACGCTAGCTTCCTTCCGGATAGCGAACAGCATACAAATGGTCAGCATAGCACGGGCACCGATGTAGTCACAATCCAAAAATCCCAAAGCGTACGCGATCGCGTCCCACATGCGATCGAAACTTCCGCGTTTCCCCCCTAATTGAGTGAACCATTCAGTGAAGGTAATATCGTCGAATTCTCGGACCATGTCAATAGCACCATCAAAATCGACCAAGTCGCGGACGATGGGCGATGTTCTCAAACGGACCGCGTTGTGGAATTTATCTTCCACTGACGAGGGCACCGAAGTCGAGGGAACCCAATTCTCCCCCTTCATTGGCAAACGTATGTACATGTTCCTTAACGCGCAAATTTTTATCAAAACCACCCGTTCGTTTCATAATCTCAAATAAATTGTAATAACACCCGAAGTATACGTGCAAATCCATCTCAATGTGATTGTCATATCCTTGTCTTTCCACGAACTGACCTTGCCACCCACGAAGGGTCGCAATTCAAACATTTCGACTTGGTGTCCCATATCGGCTAAATCCATCGCTGATATCATCCCGGCTAATCCGGCTCCGACGATTCCGATTTATTGAGAGATCCCTTATTTTTCTTCCCGGGTCCATTCTGTGCACGGGGCCATTAGATCTTCGTTCAAGAATGAATCATTGCGTCCGATGTAAACGTAGGAGACGTTACCGTATCACAGAGAGGGGACGAATAGAGCTGCTGCTATACCTCTTCTAACGCCAGGTAAACGTACAAAGGCGGAGCATGAGGACGTCGTGACACACAACGACAACAGCAACCATGCAACACCCGTACAAAGGCGGCCATGTCTCTACATATTGTTGTTCTTCCCATTTTTCTTTTCACCGCGTTTGTTCGATGGTTTTTGAAGTAGGAAAACGTTCTACGTACCATACAGTACACGCACAGAATGAAGAATCCTACACGCAAATAAAAAACACAATAATAGGTGCTATGTTACTGTAGCTTTATTTCTAAATGGAATCTTACTTTCCCCCTCTTAAATAAATAATAAAGGTATTAGATTTTTTTCTCCCTCCTTTGTCTCCCCCCAATGTTCGGATCGCATACCCCGTAAATTTTTAAGAAAAAAAATCACATCATTATTTATTTTGATCATTATTCAGTCACAAACTCAATAACAAAACATTTAGAAGAGAAATGAAAATGAATCGAAGATTCATTCGGATTGTCACGAATGAATCTGTTCGTCAGATTTTAGATGACGATGTTCCAGTCCAAAGGGAAGCAGGGATGTAAATACAGCAATCCATTCTGTATACTGTATATTATACTATGATAGTTTAATTACAGTATGTACAGAGAACAAGAATTATAATGATGCCGGGGATGCAGGTGTCAATACCAGTGTCAAGACCGGTGTCACTAGATAGAATACAGTGGTGTATCTTGTACTAGATAATACTATATAAAGGTAAAGAGGAAAAAGGATCGCGAATTACAGTCCTGCTAGATAATGCTAGCAGTGATGTAATTCGGACCGAAACCACACTTGTCCTCACAATCTAGAGCATAATGATATGGAATAGCATATACATTTTTCTTGAATTTATCTCTCAATTCTACCACCACCTTTCCGATCTGTGTTCAAACACTTCTGTCACCCTTCCACCATATTGTTAACGACACCGTACCTACCATTGACGCATCCAATAACAACCGACTTATACGTGGATACTGTTCAATCTCTTATTGCTGCTTGCATTGTCAGTTCAAAGACGACATATTGCGACACCTTATTAGAATTATCGTCAGGTTTTCACATATAGATTCTGTGTGTTGTTGGTACTACTCTGTGGATACTGTTCAATCTCTTATTGCTGCTTGCATTGTCAGTTCAAAGACGACATATTGCGACACCTTATTAGAATTATCGTCAGTTTTTCACGAATAGATTCGGTGTCTTGTTGGTACTGCTCTGTGGATACTATTCATCAAAGTCGTACGTACCTTACCGAAACAATCTAATTTTGTTGGGTATGTAGAAGAATGACGAACGAACAAACATATATATATATATGTGTGTGTGATATAAAAACATGGTTTTAAGTAGTTATAATAGTGGGGATACTCAAACTAACACTACTAACTAGTAGAGCTCTAGTAGAGCTAGAGAGACAACTGTCGTGTAACATTATTAGTACTTCTTATCGTAATTGGTCATCGTCATCGTCATCGTCATCGTTTTCATCCACAACATATATATCCATGTCATCATCACAAAAGTGTTCATGTTTATGTTTAAGTTGCTGTCGTATGTTGACCATTTCAGTTAAACCTGTTTCTAAATTTTGTACCCATCGTTTTGTATCCCATAATGGTGCCGTATGTAAATTATCTAATAACTGTTGTCGGAATGATGAAAAATTTGTATTGGAATCCGTATTTGAATCTGTGTTAGAATTTTCACGTGCACACTGGACCATAGTATCTTCATATTCCTTCATCGTTGAAACAATTAATTTGTTCGATAATGATGACGATGATGATGATAGACCACTTTTATTATTATTACTGATTGCACTCTTTAGTAAACTAGCACCAACACGACTAGCTAATTTATCAGTTGGGACAATAAAATTACTATCATTTTCATTATCACTATCATTGTCCTTACTGTCATTGTCATTAACACCATTGTCATTATCATTTCTATTTCTATTTCTTAATAATGATATCATTGGTACACCTTGTGATAAACAATCACAACCAACCGTATGTGCATTATATGCCGGTGTATCTAAAAATAAATCAGCACCAATTGATAATCGATTCAGATGTTCGATACGTGATACTTTATTACAAAAAATTAAATAACCTTGGTGTTTCTGATCATGTTCATGTTCATTTAAGTCATCATTGTCATCATCGTTGTTGACATCGTTGTCATCGTCATCGTCATCATTATTCATAATCTTTCGTGCATATCGTATAAGATTCATTTCCATACGACATTGTGACGACGATGATGATTGTTGCTGTTGTCCATTAATATTACTAGTACTAGTACTAGTACTGCTACTACTTCGTAATAACCATAAGACAGCATTTGACATATCACTATTATTTCTACGACGACCTTCTTCTCTGGTACGTTTTAATGCAGATATCCAAGTTCTATAGGTAAATGGATCAATTTTATCTGGTCGACTATGACAACAAAAAACAAATCCATGTCCTTTGGATGGTAATCCATATAACTTATATCGACTATCACTATCACTACTTGATCTTGATTCTGATTCTGATTGTTGTTGTCTTTCATCATTACCATTTTCATTGTCATTACCATTACCACTACCATTATCATTATTAATAATATATTTATGACTATTCGCAAAATAACAATGTGGCATATATAAAATATTTTCGGTATAATATTTTCTAATATTATACTCTCCTTCATCTTCATCTTCTTCATCATCTGATTCGTCTGATTCGTCTAATGATGATGATGAGGATGGTGGTATCACAATTTTATCAGCGATCATATAATCAATATATGGTGCACCACTACTACCTGGAAATCCCATATAGGATACATGTATCATCATAGTATTTTTCGTATTACTACTAACATCATTTTTCGTAGTATCATTAGTTGTATCAGTTTGACGACCTGAACTACTGACACTTAAACTTGAATTACTACTTAAACTTACTAATTGTTGTAATCGACAATAGGCCATAATTTCAGCAATTAAGGATGTACCAGTATAACCACATAAATCAATTAAGATATCCAGTTGATCATTCAAGATACTATTGGACATTTTGGATACACTCCCTGTCAATACTTTCCAATTATTTGTCTTTGTATTTGTATTTGTATCTGTCTTTGTACCATTATTTTCATCATCATCATCATGGCTATTATTGCTATTGCTATTACTGGAATTAATAATTTTTGTGACTTCGGGACTACTATCATTTTCTTGATCTAAGGAATAGAAATAGATTTCAAATTTAGTATCACTATCAGCAGTATTATGAAATTGAAAGACATTTTGCAGTAGAAATGCTAATGGATGTTTTCCAGTAAAATCTGGTGATAAATAACCAACTTTAATTATTGTTGTCTTTGTCATTTTTGTATTATTATTATCTGAAGTTGGAGTAGTAGATGGTAGTATTGATGACGAGGACGTTAATGATGATAAATAGGATGATGCTGTTAACGTTGACGATGTCGAAGATGATAAAGATGTTGATGTCGATTTTGACGATGACTGTGTCATCTTCTTTTTGTTGTTTTTACTTCTCTTCGTAGTAACTGTTACAAATGATGGTGCAGTAGTAGTTCTAGTAGTACTTCTTGAATTGAATTTTTCATTTAAGTCAGTCCATGGTAACAAATTTAGTAAATCCTGTTGCGTTGTTTGCTGCTGTTCTACTATTGTACCAGATACTATCCCACCAATTTGTTGTTGTTGTTGAGTCCATTCCGCTTGTTGCTGCTGTTGTTTTACTTTCTGTTGTTGTACTAATTGTTTGGAACTGGATACAATAGCACGCATCGCATATGTATAGGCAATGGCTGTAGAATCTTGTAATGTGAGACAGGGCCATGCTAATGCTTCAAATGGATGTACTGCTGGTACTATTTGTACATTAGCGTGTTGTACTACTGCTTCTTCTTTCATATTGAATTCTGATGCTAGTAATGAGTTTTTAGTAGATTGACTTAAATTACTACTAGATTCCTTATAATTATTCCAATCACAGATATTTGCTTTGGTACGAAATAACATTGATGATACTTTATCCAATGTTTGTTGACTATTATCACTATCTTCTATAAGTAATACGTCTTTCATTTTCATAATCTGTTCCAGTTGATTGGCAGCATCTTGATATTTTCCTTGATCCGATAATAAGGATGCTAATCCTATACGATCTTGTATAATAGTTAATTTAATTGTATTTATTATATCTTCGTCAACATCAGGACCTTCTTCTTTTTCTATATTCTGTATTATCTTTTTTGTATTAATCGTAATTTTTTTCCGAAATAAATCTTCAAATCCGGATAAGATAGATGGATTGGTCATCACAGCACCATTTACTTCTTGTACTGCATTCATTAAATATAATTCTGCCTTCTTTATTAATTCAAATTCATCATCGGCATCATTGTCAGAACTGTTCCCAAGGTTTGACAAGATCTCTTGAGCTTTTATAATCCATGATTTCTGTGATGATGATGATGTTGATGACGATGATATCGACGATGTTGACGATGACGACATTGCTGATAGCCTGATCAATGATCGTGGTAGTTGTACTGAAACGACGCTACACCTACCATGACCATTTTCATTATGAGCTAAGAGAGGGATGGGCCGTTGTAGTATGAATGCAGAAGTTATAGTACTACTACTACTGCTATGATTGAACCATTCTTGTACTAATAATAATAATGACAATAGTTGTATCCTGCTCGACCATGATATTATCCTATCACAATTCATTGCATGGATAAAGAAGAATACTATGATGATGATGATGATGAGGATGATGATGACAAGCAAAACGTCGTTACATGTATACAGTACTGATGGCGTGTACCGTACAGCAGTAAATAAAACAACGATGATGATATTTGGTTTTTATTTTGGTTTCCCATCATCGATCATGACGTGATGATGATGTACAGTATTTAGAATCTTTTCCGTTGCTTTTGTTGTCTTTTTTCTCCCTTCTTTTCGTTAGAAGAGTTTGATTGAGGCACGTTTGTACTACATTTATAGTACGTCCGTACGTACGTACACACGTACGTCATACTGTAGCCAGCCGCCACCTTTGCACCTAAAGGCATGCCATGTCCTTGTTGGGAATAATGGAATGAATGAATCATCGAATCCATTCCATGGTGATCGAATACTGTACAGTAGAAGAAATGAGGTATATGGCAAGCAAACAACCCGGTTTTTTTAGGAGTTCTACTTTCCTCTTGGACTACATTACAGTAGCCACACTTTCTGTACAGTGGTTTTGCTTTGAACAAAATTGTGGAAGTTTGGCTTTGCAATTTCATGTAACTACAAGGAGATTAATACTATTGATATATGTGAGTAAGTTAGAGAAGAGATGTAAGAAAATCTTTTCTTAAGATCAAGAAGGGGGTGTTATTGTTTTGATTCAAATAGTAGCGCGATAGGCTCGCAACTAGGAAAATTCTTTTGAAAATTATTAAGTATTGGAGGGAAAATTGTCCAATCATCTTGACAATGGGAATGTATTGAATCGAACCTCCATGGGTATCTATCTATTTAACAAAATCTTACCAGACGAAATATAGATATTGGTACTCTCAACAGAGATAAGAAAATTCGGATTCATTTGGTCAAATTTCGAATCGCCAGGAAGAGGTGCATAAGAGAGGAAAATTAAAGATCAAAGAATGGATTGATAGATAAAGTACTAGTACAGAAGTCTCTATTAGTGTTATATTAGTTAATGCGATAATTTTTATTCCTGTTGTTACATTAAGAGAGGACCCATTATCAACGGGTATGTAGGACGTGTTTTTTCGGAAAATCCGATCATGTGTGTCTTTTACTAAGGGAGAGTTTTAGTACCTAAAAATACATCCAATTCAACCCAAACTTTTTGTCCTTGTTAGGAGTACCAAGACCTATATTTCATCTTATAAGCGTACATTACATAGATCGATATCCATTGAGTCTATTTCTTATAACAGTATTTGTGATTGTACAGTACAGTATAATAGTATTAACTTCAACACTGAATATACACCTATCCAAACAATTTTGAAGATAAAAAGGAAGAATCCTTTGAATTCAATGGGGGGTGCGCTGAGTCTTATAATACTTTGAGCCTGGAATGCAAATGATAACTAATTTCTTAATGTTATGTTTAAAATAAGATGAAGGTATGATGACCACTCTACTATTTTTATAACCTTATTTAGACCTTCTCAAAAGAACATATGCTCCAATCATCAATAACATCTGAAATAAAGCAAGAATCAATATATTGAACCAATAGTTAGCAAATATACCATTTATACCAATACTTTCATATACATTATTTCCTATAGTACAGTATATTATAGTAAAAGTATACGTAGATAACATAATATAAAGACAAAAATGAATTTTATGTTAGTAAACAGAAGAGAGGGGGGATGAGGGAAGAGGAAGATTTCTGTTTTTCTGCGGTGATGTTGTAATATTGTTGTGTAGGATACTGTACTGTACTGTACTACCTAAAACTTACCTGGCAGTGGACATTCATTTATTTCACCAACTGTTATTCCTGATGACGATGATGATGATGAATCATACTCATTTGAATTACATGGTATAAATCTATCTTCGAATTCATTAATTAATAATGAACAATATCCATATCTTGCAAATGATATGTAACTTATATATTTCATTATTAGATGCATATTATTAAATGGTATATAGAAACCACCAAGTATAAACAAAATAATGTGATTGGGGGTGCTAATATTAATGCAATATTCATATTAGGTATTAATATACTTAAAAAGAAACCCATATTTTTGTGCACAATTTAATGTTAACCAATAACTAACTATAAATTTAAAAAACCTACTGGAAGATGGATATAATCCTGCTGTCCAATAGGTTATCATACCATACAATAATGGCAATGCAATATTATTTGTCATATCACTAATCATTTTCGCTATAAAGAATGGTAATACATGATACATTTTTTTAGACCGTTCTCGTTTTAGTAATGTACGTTCACGATTAAATACGGATATTGAGGATGTAACGATGGAAGCTCCTTGTGCAATTAATATAAAAACAACAAAGAATTTCTTTCAAATATATTTGATGTTGTATCTGGTATCTGCCACCACATAAAACTTGTAAAAGTCAAATAGGTTAACATTAATAAAAATGATACTCTTGTTATACGTTCACCACGTTGTTGCTTGGTTATACGATTAATTAATAATTTTAATTTCTTTCCAAAATGTTGCTTCATACATAGTACTATTACTACTATTACTATTATTCTCAGCTTTGTTCTCATCTTTATTACCACTTCTACGGATTAGTGTACTACTGCTATTATTACGATGACGAATTGTTGATGTTGTTTTAGTGTTGTTGCTGTTGCCGTTGCTTGTTGTTGTTTCGAAATTATCACCATCGACTATATCCTCTTCCTCTAGAGTGTTGTTATCTTTACTACTACTCATTAGCATCCTACGTCGTCGTTCATGTTCCGACCAATAATCTGCTAAAGATTTATAACTACCATCATCACCATTGTCATCATCATTCATTCGAACCTTATTCTGTTCATCGTCAATGATTGTATCCATAATCCAATCAGCGATTCCCGTTTCTGGTGGTAATGGATGTACAATACAACTATTACTACTACCATCAGTACCATTGTTGTCATTATAACTTATAGGAATATTTTCTAAATAAGATCGTACTAATGATGGTTTGCCATTATATATCACAGATCCTTTACTTAACAGAAGTAGATGATCAAACATATTAAATATATCCGTACGAGGTTGATGGATAACAATGGCAATCGAATGTCCTAATGATGTTAATTCTTTCAATGTCACAATCAATTTATAGGCGGTAGAGGAATCTAATCCAGAGGTTGGTTCATCACATATTAATAAGGATGGACGTGTGACTAATTCCACACCAACTGAAAGACGTTTCCGTTCCCCACCGGATATAGTTTTGATTATATTATGACGAATGTGTGTTAGATTCAACTCTTTCATTGTTTCAATAACTAATTCCGTTACTTTTTGATCGGATATGGAAGATGGTGTTTTTAATCTAGCTGCAAAATAGATTGTTTCTTCCACAGTTAAATTATCTAAAAGTAGATCATCTTGCCAAACTACACCAATCATTTGTTTTGGTATAGTACCATTATCATAAGTTGTTGCACCAGTGCTACTAACAGTTGTACATTGTATTTGACTTTCTTTCGTTATATCATTACTACTGTTAATTAGTCCAGCAACAACGGATGTTAAACTTGTTTTACCTGATCCAGATGGACCTAAAAAAGAAAAAGATGGCGAAATGGTAAAGAAAAATAAGAATCCAAATAAGAAGAAGAAACAGAAACAGAAACAAGAAGTTTGGTCATTGCATTCCTTACCCATCCATGCTGTTAATTCAAATGGATTAATTGTTGTATTAATTTTATTTAATACAATCATACGATTTTCGAGTGGTGGATCATTTGGTGTTCCTTCTTCCTATTATTGGCATTATCATTTGATGATTTCCATAATGATTGCCATAATGATGATGACGATGACGATGCACAGCTGTTGTTGCTGTTGACGTGATAGGTTGATATGTCACATCCTCAAGAGTAATTTTAATTTGGGGTATAGTTCTATTATTATTCTTATTCAAAAGGAAAAAGGAGGATGCTGCTTCGATACTCTACTACTGGTTTTACTCTTACTATTATTGGTATCACCACTACCACCACCACCACAACGACGGCGATAGCTGCATCGGCGTCATCAACATCATCGCCGTCGAATACTCCTAATTCTTCATCATCATCATTGTCGTCGTCGTTCATGTTCATGTTCATGTTCATGTTCATGTTCATGTTCATGTTCATGTTCATATTCATATTCATATTCTCATTAGGTCGTCGTCATCGTTGTCGTCGTCAATGATCGCTTCATTTGACTTCTTCGGTACCATGATTGATTCTTTTTCTTTTTCTTCTTTTTCTATCCAAGACTAAAACACGTAGCTTAGTAGAGAGAGAGCGGGACAAGACTAGACTAAAGTGAGAATAATAGACTAGACTAGAATCGACTGGTAGGATAAAGTAATGTAAGGCGAAAGGTTCCGTTTATGCAGTAGATCAATTCAATGAACGATTGATGTACAGTAGCGTGTGTGTGTATGTGTTTGTGTTTAGATGTATGTTTAAAAATAATTGATTTGCCTTTTTTGGTGGAAGAAATCTAAAATGAAGTTTTGTAAAACAATGTGTCAGCTACGAAGAAGTGAGCGGAGAAGTGAGCGGAGAAGTGAACGGAGAAGTGAAAGGAGAAGCTAAAAAAAAAATTAGAGGCACGTTGATTACCATGACACTCTAATAAGCGCGCGATCTTTTCTTGGTGTGTTTTGGATTGTTTGATTTTGATTTTGATTTTATGCTTTGTGTGAAGAATGAATTACGGACAAGTAGTGAGCCGTGACCCAATGTCCAAGCAAGTGTTTATTTAGAAGAGACAAAGTACAGTTCGCGGGAGTAGTGAAATAAATATCAATGACATCGACTCTGTATAATACAAAAGATGGGGCAGAATTACTTTCATTTTCATATATAGATTATAGATAGACAGTAAGTAGCCCAACTAATACCTTAATTATATTATGTATTGCTTATATTAGCCCGACTAGACACCAGCCGTTTACCCATGTGCATACACTACTTAAAATATACACGCAGATTTAAAACCTGTCAATAACATGCCCAGTAGGGAATCGATCCTCCGTATTTTATTATAATTCACCAATCTCGGAAAACCAAACAACATCGAGAACCTCCTTAAAAAAAAAACCACGCGGCGGTTGCAGTTATTGTCGCCGTTTTGTTTTTTTGGCTCTTATTTTATTTTATTCGAATCCTTTTTTTTCAATTCTAAAAGCATTCATCAGGAAGATGATGGAGTAGTAAAGAAATCATGTTTTAATGCTGACTTCACAGATATACGTTTCGATGGATCTAACACTAAACATTTGGATAATAAATCAGCAAATTTCATGACATGTATACGTTTATCTTTTGGACTACGTGCTTTTAATAATCTAGATTGTAAGGATGGTTTGTTAAAATTCGAACCTAATGAAATTTCCTTATGTACAGCTTGATCTAATACCGTATCTATAGAAAAGAATTTTAGTTTAGAAAATTGGATAAGGTAAAAGCAAAAAAAAAAATATTCGTGAGTTGAATTCGTGAGTTGAATTGAATTGTATAGAAACTCGAAAGTATACAGTAATGATTGACAAACAACGAGCAACGAGCAACGAAAATTGAACCAACGTACCAACTGTTTCTTTTCTAAAGACATAATTCGATTGTACTTGTGAAAAATGAGCTGGGATTAATTCTGGATGTTTCTTAGACTGGAATAAATGACTTCGAATAAATACGACTAGAAAATGGACCCTATTTATTTTATTAATAGACAAACGAAAATGAAAGGGATGATGTAGGACGAGTAATAAAAAAGGAAGAAGAATGTGAGTGAGTGAGTGAGTGAGTAAGTTGAGTACAATAACAATGGCTGTATGGTATCGATATTGTAACCAACCCATCTAGAGACATACATACATTCATACATAGAGGTAGATATGGTAGATATGGTATGTGATGGTATGTTCACTTTCTGTACTTTGGTGTTACTTACTAAATTTGTCATTATAAATATAACATATCATTATTATTGGAACCATTAAATAAAACTTTCCCTAGGAACAATTCACCAGCTGTGACTGCTAAGGACCATAAATCTATACCATATGTAATTTGATTGGATAAACCTAATATAATTTCAGGGGAACGGTAAAATCTTGATACTAAATAGGGTGTAATAATTTCATTTATACTAACACCACCACCAGTAGATGTATCGTCGTCGTCTCCTTTTGCTGTTGACATAGTTGTTGTTGCTTCGATTACAGAACCAAAATCGGCTATTAATAATTGTGTAAAATCATGAGACACTAATATATTATCCGGTTTGATATCACAATGGGATGATACAATGTTTTTGTAAATGGAGTGCGGCACTTAATAATTGTTGATAATAATTGGATACCGCTGACAAGGATAAACCAATCCCTTTTCCAAATTTTTGTAACACATCTCGTAAATTATAGGGTAAATATGGAAAGATTAATAATGTATGACCACGAAAGTCAATGGAGGGTGGTAATGCATTTGAACTTGAATTTGAGTTCGAATTTGATTTAGGCAATAACAGTGGTACAATACCAGAACATTTTTTATCGCGTGTTAAACGTATTAAAAATTTCATCTCATTTATTGCAGCCTTTGTCATTGTTTCATTACTACGTATACATTTTACAGCAACTTCTTGTGGTAGTAGATGATCGGTATTATTATTATCACGATTATCCATAGTAGTAGTGATGATGGATGTTGGAATATCATCAGTACGTGTATTAGTGGTTGTCACTGTCATTGATGTCCGATGTGTCGTGGAACATTTCAAAACAGATGAGAATACACCCTTACCAATTACACCAAGGACACGAAGTCTTAATGTATTATTATCATAACCGTAATCGATATTGTTTCTATTGTTATTATAACCAATAACTTCTAAATGCATTATTTCTCCAATAGATGCTTTATAATATCCTTCAGAATCATCAAATCCATCTTGTCTTTTATTATTATTATTGCCATTGTTACTAGCATTCATGATTCCAGCTTTACTAATCTTCTTTTTCTTCTTTTTATTATTCTTCTCTTGATCTTCTTTTTCCCCTGTTGACGATGACGGTGATGGACTACCGAACATATCAGATCCATCACTACTATCGCTACTGCCATTGTCATTGTTCTCGTTGTCTGCACCGCCGTCCGTAGTCATCGCCGTTGGTTTATCATCATAATTGTTTCTGTCATCGTCATCGCCGTTGTCTTCCTTTTCACTTTTAGTTGTAGTGGATCTGCTTCTGTTTCTGCATCTTCTACCTTTATTTTATCTCTATTGTAGTATCAGCTGCTGATGTAGCTATCGCTGTCGTCGTTTTGTTACTAGTCGTAGTAGGATTACAACTGCTATCTTCCATAGTAACGCTACTACTTTCCAACAATCTACGTTTTCGTGCCAATCGTCGTTCTTTTGCAGCATTAGCTTCACGTTCTTCTTCATTCACAAAATCAGCATTAAAATCATGCAGATCATTATCATTATCTTCACCTCCTCCTCCTTCAAAAGTTGTTAGTAAATTTTCTAAATTTTCTTCTTCTTCTTCTTCTTGCTCGTTCTTTTTATTGCCGTCGTTATTGTCATCCTCTTCCTTCACGGTTGTTACCTGAAGATCCATGTTATTGCTATTGCGTGTCATATTATCGATTCAATAATATTTAATGTCGACAACTTACTTGTACCGTACGTTGATTTGTTGGTTGTGGATCACACAGATCCAACGATATCTTTAGAGGATCGTGCTGTTGCTGTTTCTCTCTCTACAGTATTTATTTCCTGTCTTGATTTCATGTCTTGACGAATGCACAACATGAACGTGAGCTTGGTTGCTTTCGCAATTTTTTAGCGCTCGTACGAAGAACAGACTCTGGATTGATTTTACATTCACTACAGGATCGTTTGTACAGTCTAGGTATTTAATGCCGGGACTAAACCAGTCACGTGTGTATGTATGTATGATGTATGTATGTATGTATATGTAGGACATTCGGATTACTAATTGTTGCCGATGTTGTTCTTGTTGTCGGTTCGACTGACGATGGTATTGCACTACTATGTGTTTCAACGTATCCAATTATAGATAATGCAATACAACCTAATAACAAAAAAACCAAATCTTTCCAGAGAACTTTAATTGTATTTGGATCAATATTAATATCTCCAATAATAGCAGTAGACATATCTAATCGTCGTTGTAATGCATTCTGTTGCATTTGTTCTATTTGATATGATAAATATTCATAGGATGAGGATAATGAATGCGTAAGTAGTGGTTGTGCTGGTTGTGGTAGTGTATTATTGTTATTGTTATTGTTACAACCGGCTGCGTTTATTGATATAGCAGTATTATTAGTGGTCGTAGTATCTGGTGTAGTCTCATTATCCTCATCACGACCATGTTTTTTATTTACAGCACTGTCTTCATTAATACTCATGGTTTGAACTGGGGGTTGTTTTAATTCCTTTCCTGCTATTTCGTTACAGTTGCATAATATGTTTGTGTTTCTATGTTTTTGCGTCTTGTTGTTATCCATTTTATTCTATTGCTACAGTACCGGTATGGTTGGTGATCTTTTTTAAAAAGAACGAAGAACATTGCTTCGCCATCAGGGACCGGCAGCTTCAAGCCAGTAGCTAGTCGCCTTGTACAAGAAAGGGGGGAATCTAGGTTGCATCATAATCAAGGGAAAAAAGAAGGGAAATGAAAGGTGAGAGTGAAAGTTCAAACTACCTTTATTTTCCTCCTTCCCCCAAGGGGGAAATGCGCGTTTATATAATAGAGAGTCAAACACACGGTAACTCAATAAGACTAAAAACAACACATAACATTGAATTTCGTATGCAAAACAATGTATTTTTTTTAAACATCATCATTTTTTATTACATGTAGCTATGCATACTGTAGTAAGTAAGGTATACAATCTTTAATAATTCGTAATAAATAACCGTCTTGCATCTTTGCGTACTACATATTAATTGAATGGATTTAATGACGTTCGGAATTCGGCTTCATTTGCTCTGTTTTGTAAATCAACTTTTTCAATACAATCCTTATCGGATAATCCAGCCTGTCGAATAAAGCGTTTCAATTCCTTTATTGACATTTGATCAACGACGACCGAAATCGAAATCTTATCATCTTCAGAGCAGATTGAATTATCTTTATAGGCTGTTGTGGTTGTGGTTGTGGTTGTGGTTGTTGTTGTTGTTGTGTCAATTTCCTTCGTACTTGTACTGTTATTATCTTCTTCCCTCTCTCTGTTGTCTCCTTCTTGTAGACTATTATTATTGCTACTGCTACTACTACTGGTAGTGTGATTATTATGGTGTTGATTTGTATATACAGCATTCGGATTAGTTGGTTTACCTTCGGGATGAGTATTTTGAAACGCTTGACATACTTCCATATGTGCAGTACATTCCTCTTGACTATCAGCAACGATTGTTTCACCACACAAGACACATTGACAATATTTCTTTTGTCATTATTTTTGTCTGTGTCGTCGTCGTCGTCATTGTAAACTACCCCCTACAAGGTTTGGTCAAGTCTAAACTACAGTACAGGAACGATGATTTTATTTCTATTATTATTTTAAACCATATTATGTGGCCAGAGTTCGAATTAAACAAAATTACGGAGTCCATCTATTCGATGATTACAGTATGTCATTGTCGTTGTTTATGTGTTGTTTTATTCAAATAATTTGAATTCCAAAAATACAGGGCTTTTCCAGCGATCATACGAATGAAGGACAAACACGTCTAGTTTTGTTCACGAGTGAACGCGATCAATTTTTTATATTTAAAAGCTTTTTTTTATTATTTTATTATGTACATTGTAAGTAAATTTCAAAAAAGTACATACTGCTTGCATTCACGTACTTTTTAAAGCATATAGTACTAGTATATATAACTTATTATTTAGTACTGTAGCTGCCGCTTTGCTCCTCAACGTCTTAGAAAGACAGAAAAGTCAACAGTCAACCCGCCAATTATTCTCTATATTATTGTATCTATATTACATAGGTATGTTGAACCTTCTTGCACGTCTTGCCTCTTTGCGTACGTACTAGTATGATTTCTTTGATAGGTGTTGACAATAAAATGTATTAGTATAATAGTCTTCATTTATTCATTAATTTTATTCATTATCATCTAAAAACAATTTATATTTATTTTTATTAATCCAATCATAATAATTACCACCAAATCTATCATACTGATGTACAGCATAGGAACGTTGACCATTCATATCTAAAAAATATCCATCACTATCAGTTAGACCATATTGTAATCCTAACCAATTTTTACGTTCAGGATGTGATTTTGGTTTATCTTTACCATCTTCCTCTCTTGATAAATCATATGGATCATTATGTGAATTACCACTATATTCATTTTTAGCGGTATGCAGTGCTTTTTTATTTTCGGTATGGGAATGTAATATTAATGATGCTTGTGCACCAACAGTATTAATTATACCCATTCGATTGATGATCGATGTCACACCACCACGTATCGATGTATTATTTAATTTACCAGAATAATATAAATAATTATGCATGGATTGATCATCACCATTAGTATCAAAGCAACAACATATAGGATGTGACATCCATTCATACATTTCAATTTGCATTATATTTAAATAATCGATCATCGCATTTCTTGTACCAATTGTTGTACCGGAACATAACATAGGCTCATCATAGTGTACGTTCTTACAATCACCTACCGGCCAATCGACTAACCAATGTGTGGTCCGTACTGTATAAAATTCTTGAAATACTTGTAATCCTATTATAGATGTTTTCTCAAATGGATTTCGTTGAAATATTGTATCTCTCATATCTGTTATTAATACAGGTCCACCACATTTTTTTCAGGATCCGAATGACCACCACATTCTATTAAATAATCTCTTAATAATGGAAAACGTGCTGTTTTATATTTATTTTTATTTAAATAGGAGAAGAAAAGAAAAGGGAAAAGAATGAGATGGAAATACATACACGGATGGATGGAAATAAAGTGGAACGGTAAGCCAACAAAACATGCATTCTTTTAGTTCGTTGAATAATCACAAAACACTTTTTCAAGATTCTCGTGTAATGCATTTTTAAATTTCCTTTCTATGAAGTGAATCGAATCAATCAAGTCTGCCGTACAATTATGTGTACAGAGTACAAATAAATAATCACGTGAATGAAACTTAACTTAACTAACAAAACAATAACTTACCCCAACGATGTTTTAGATTCGAATATGGATATAAACATGTCACTAATTCACGATCATGTGAATTCTCAATTTCCTCCAATGTTTTATTTTGTAATTCTTTTTTTATATTCTCATGATTGCATTTACTATATTGAACTTTTTTAATTATTACATTTTTTGAAAGTAGGTATGCTTCAATATCCTTTTCCAGTATTGGTGCCACTGCTAATATAATATTCCCTATGAAACCAGTTTTACGCAATGAACCAACAAAATGCTGATAATCTAATAAACTATATCCGGTTGCCATTGCCATCACTGTTGCTGTGCTACTATCATCATAATTATCACTATCACTCACTACAACGGCAGCAGTAGCAGTAGCAAGAGGAGTCGTCACTATAGTATCAGTATTAGCATCATCAACAACAGTAGGACAAGGTTTGCCACCACCACCTTCCGAGGAAGAAGAAGAGAATCCATTCGCTTTATCCGTTATTCGGCCGCCATCAGTGTTATGATAGCTATAATCAGTACTTTGACGAAGTGTATTCGTATACATTAATAATAATAATGTAATATTTAATAAAAGCAATCCATATTTACTACCGAATAACGATGAAAGAACGTTGTTTACTCCTTTCGTCTTATTATTATTTAAATTTGTTCGTCGATTAGCAGTATTCAACATGCTGTTACTACCACTACTAGCAGTATTAACATTCATTTTTTTCTTGTCTTCTTCTGCGAGATCGGTACAGTATGCCTACTGCACTATTGATGATACTGCAAAAAATAAATCACATCCATCAGCGCAGATCGTCGTGAATTTTTTAAATCCAAAATGATGTTTTAGAAAGTCGGGCAAACCGCGCGAACCGAACTTCACTACCGGGACTCAGAAAAGACGTGAAACAAGCAAACTAACAATCCCATGGTCGACAACTCAACTCGACCCGACCTCCCCTTGCTTCCTCCGCTAAGCTGTTTGTAATTCGATCACCATGACAATAATGCACTAGGGCAAAGTTATGTGGTGATAGATCGATCCTTAACAGTATACCTCCTGTCCTTCCACCCATCCATCTCTCATGGCTATAGAAAGGCACACCAGGTTCCCCGTGTCAAAACAAGCGACCGAATTTGATGAACCATACACGACCCGTAGCGTCGTGGACTAATCGGTTCCCAATTGCTTAGGATAACACCTATTAGTACTACGATATTCGTTCAATTTTGAATGTGATGTAGTATGAAAAACTACGGTATTAGTACAACTATACAGGCTGGTAGATTCTTTTTCTTTTAAATCAAGTAAGACGACTTTTCTTATATTTTTTTTACATATAAATTATTTATTTATCTGTTGGATGATTACAAGTACCGTACGTACACAAGGTAATGATCGCCATCGTCGTCATCGTCCATAGTTACCATTACATCTCAATCATTTTCTACTTTTCATCCCAACCTTTTCTTCCCCATATTCCGATTCTCTTTTTCTTACTTTAATTGTTTCTTGATTATTTTAAGATCGTTCAATTATAGATTGTTTTTCTTTTCCGTTTGTTTAATCTCTATTCATAATAGTTTTCATTGGCATACAGGGACCACATTTGGGATAAATTGTACAACCTAATATCGTAATAGCGGCAGGAACTTCCTCATTGGTGGGAAATGCTGCTGAGATTACCGCACAACAAACTTGTACTTGTGCATTACAACATCCATCACCATCACAGGTTGGTCCACAACAACAACATGGAAGACAGGGTGCACCAGTCTTACAACACATTTCACAATTCAAACAACAACAACCAACTTTACCCGAACATAAGGCACAACTGGGATAGGTTGAACAATTACAACAACACAAGGCACAACATAATGTTAATTTTGTTTCATCGACCGCATCATCATGACCACCCATTTTATTGTTTTTGTTTATGTTTCGTTTCTATTTTTAAAGAATTGATTTGAAGTGAATTGAATACAATCGATATTGTTTTTGTGAACCTTTCTTCTTATTTCGTGTATTGGCTTGTGAAAGACGACGACGACGTTGTTTGCTTCTTGGCATTGTACTAGTGACAGTACCGTATTGCGTTTTGTTTCGCTCATTTTTCGGAATGTCGTTGACACCTTGATTTTTGCCTTCGGGTTGACGCGCGTGTTATTAGCGTGCCGTTGAGATGAGGCGTTGGATACCACAGTACCACAGTAGAATTGTCAATCGAAAATGAGCGATGCATGCATGCACGACATAACAATGCATTTTTTTTTGACACGAATAGAGTTTTGTAGAGCACGACTAAAAACTTCTTCCGGCAAGATTTAGTTCGGTGAGAAATGTAAAAGGGGCAACCCATCCCCCTTCCTTCCTGAAATATAGCATATGCACACTACCTAGCGTGAATGAAATAAAAATGAAGGAAAGCTGACTCGACTGACTCGACTCGACTCACTCGACTCGAACGTCACTCCTTGTCTTAAAATCACGATTTCTAATTTCAAACAAAAATCGACATAACCGTCGTCCACACCGTACAAAAATAGAGAGAGAGAGAGAGAGAGAGAGAGAAGAGAGAGAAGAGAGTAAGGGCAAGAGAGAGAAAGAGAGAGAAAGGAAGAGAGAAAGAGAGAGAAATAGCGTGGCGGTTGTGACAGTAGTGTTCGAGCAACAACAACAACAACAACAACAACGACGACGACGACGAAATCGAAATCGAAATCGAATATAAGCAGTACTAATATTATAGTAATCGTATAAGAAATAAAGGTAGCTGCATAATATATGCAAGCAACAGTATACAGCAAACAGAAAAACTCTATATGGTATCATGAGCAATAAATATAACAATAACGGTACTCCTACTAGTACTAGCAGTATTAGTAGTAGTAGTGCGAATAACAATGATAATAAAAGCAATACAAATAATAAAAGTAAGAACAGTAATCGTCCAGTACTATTAGTATTTTGTCTTCTTTTAATTGGTATAGTAATGATAACAAAAGAATCAAATTTGATACCACAATATTCATATTCAAAAACTATGAGTACTATGAGTTTAGAACAAAAAATGGATCTAACACTTGCAGAAGATACAGATGATGATAAAACTATTACTACGGATAATAATAATGACGAAGAAGATGAAGTTCCTATTACAGTTACAGCTGAAGCAGCAGTTGTAGTTGTTCCTATTATTACCCCGGTTGTTGAAATTATTGCCAATAATAAGAATGAACAAGTACCACCATTACGACCAAATAATAAATATAATCCATCTTGGTTAGTGGTGAGTCATTCTAAAAAATTAGCAATCACCATTATACCAAAAGTGATGTGTTCTACAATACGGGATGCCTTTAATAATAAATTAGAACATTGTGGTTTGTCGACACCTATGACACCTGAACCTGAACCGGTACCTACTACTAATACTAATACTGATACTGATACGACTCATCATCCTGTAGTAGTAGTAGATTCTGTAGTAGATTCTGATTCTGATTCTGATTCTTTTACTGAACAACAACAACAAATTGGTGGTTATAATAATAATACACTACCAATAAAGATATTACAAAAGATTCCATTAAAAGAACAAATTCAATTAAATACACTGAAACGACGGATGATACAGCGGTTTCAGGAGAAGAATGTTATCGGTAGATGTACAGAAGCACGACGTAATCCAGAATTACGATATAATCATTCCATGTATCTAACAGAGGACCATTATACCACTGTACTCATTGTTCGAGATCCATTTGAACGTGCCTATAGTGCCTATAAAAATTCGGATAGTAATATAAATATATCTTTAAATAATGATGATGATGATGGTGGTGTATGTTCTAACACCACAAATTGTCCATTTGAAGTATGGGTCAATAAATTAATTCATTTTCGACAAAGTAAGAATAGTGCTATAAAAAACAATGAACATTTTAAAACACAAATTGAAATTGCACAATTCCACAAAATTCATTAACATTATAAATTACGAATGACCTCCAAGATCGATTTAACATTTTTATTTCAGGATTTAATGGGTTTCAAAAATGGCATACCAAAAGAACATATTAATTCCTCCTCATCTGCCTCAAAAAATAATAATGCAAATGGTAGTAGTAGTAGTAGAAGTAGTAAACGAAAACATTCAGGACGATTACAACAACAAAAGGATGATAATAATGCTACTATTACTACTACTACTACTATAGATAATAATAATAGTGATAGAATATTAAAATTATTTGAATCAATATCATCAAAAACAATGAATCAATTAGCAATATTCTATAAAGATGATTTAAAATTATGGCAAGAATTATTAGATTATGGTACACCACGTTCGTCATCACCTGGTGAAGAAATTACTCTTTATGATTATTATTTATTATCAGATCAGAAACAGATCAAACTCGAAAGAAAACTGTAATACGAACAACGCTGGTACTATTAATTAATAATAATAAATCATC